>JAXGGA010011003.1:0-44327 GCA_038373865.1 Uloborus plumipes
TCGTTTTAATCTACTCATTGATGTTCAAGTAAGGAATAGCTTCGTTTTGTAGGGAGTACAGCTGTGAATAATTTTTAAGATAGGTAGAAAAAGGAACAGAAGAGTATATCGAAGAGAAAGAAAAATATTAATGGTCAACACAAATAGAAAATTAGATAAGTGGTCCAATCAACCAGTTTTACATCGGTGCTGATGGAAAATATATGCCGTACAGAACGGGTTGAATCGGTACATTTTTCAGCTTTGACCATAAAAAAGTAATTAAAAGGTTTTTTTTTTTCAAAACCTTCGATCTTGTTTTGTTCTTGATATGCCAAGCAAAAGACACAAAACTGGTTGAAGTTTTTATTTATATGCCCTGCAAAAAATTAAACTTGTTTTTAGAGTACAAGTACAATACTGGCAGCCAAGGTTCCAATTTAAGACTGTAAAATGCATGGTAATAAACTAAAATTAACAATGTTGCAGTTTATTACTGTAAATTAGCAATTTTACTGTTTAGTACTGTGAAGTTAGCAATTTTAGTTTCTTACTATAAAAATTAGCAATTTTACAGTGTCTTACTGTAAAATTAGCAATTTTTGCGGTTTGTAAATATAAAATTAGCTATATTATACTGTCAAAACAACATTCATTTTTTACAGTGTGGTATATACTTCTTTAGAGGTTTTTCGATTCACCCGCTGATATAGGGAGGAAGCAGAAAGCATGTTATTTGTTTTTTTTTTCAACTTTAACCTGTAATAGATCTAAAAAAGAGATAATATTGATGGGGAGAATAAGAACAGATAGTTATTGATGAATAAAGGTTTATTTTCTATACCAATAAACGTATGATTTGTCAAAAATCGAAAATAACTTTAAATTGATTATTATTACTGATTTAAATTGGTTATTATTACTATTTTACTGTTTATCACTGTAAAGTTAGCAATTTTAAAGTTTATTACTGTTAAATTAGCAATTTTACAGTTTTTTACCATAAAATTAGCTGTATTATACAGTAAAAACAACAGTGTAATTCTGGCAGCAGAGGTTCCAGTTTAAAACTGTAAAATGCACAGTAATAAACTGTAAACTAGCAATTTACAGTTTACTGTAAACTAGCAGTTTTACAGTTTACTGTAAACTAGCAATTTTACAGTTTATTACTGTAAACTAACAGTTTACTACTGTAAAATTGGCAATTTTTCCAGTTTATTACAGTAAAATTACTATAAACGTAGCTGTATTACACTATAAAAACAACATTCATTTTTTACAGTGTGGAGCAAAAATAGTTTTAAATCTGAAGCTTTCTGCCATTCTAAAATCTACTTCCTCGTAAGATTACTAGATCAAAATAGCGAAAATTGCTCCTTCTTATACATTTAGTTCCGATTCACTCAAAATATGACCAAACTGACTTGCTCAAACTAACGAGAGTTGCTCTGTTTCTCTTACATTAAGATCCAAGTCTCATATCCAAACATGACAAAACCGAATAGCTCAAAATTAAGAGAAGCTAATTAGTTCGAGTGGGGGTAGGAAAAAACTTCCTGCAACTTCACATTTCTTGATTAGTTTTCTTTTCCGGGCAAAATCAATCACACCCTGAAACCGGAAAATCGAAAATGACACTTTCTGTTTCACTGCCCAGAGAGCATTCGTGTATGTCACTTCCGATGTCACACTTCTTGTTGCCCCCACTTGTCGATGTCATCTAAATTTCATGCCCCCCCCCTACTAATCCCTCAAAGCATGATATCATTTCGCAGGGAAAATACTACACTGCAAAAATGAACTGTTGTTTTTACAGTATAATACTGGCAGCCGAGGTTCCAATTTAAAACTGTAAAATGCACAGTAATAAACTGTAAAACTTGCAATTTTACCGTTTCTTACTATGAAGTTAGCAGTTTTACAGTTTATGGCCGCAAAATTAGCTGTGTTATACTGTAAAAACAGCAGTATCCCAGGTAGCACAAAAAACGTTTAAACGTTTTATAAACGTTTTTAATCCGTTGTTACAACGTTAATAACCATTTTACGACCTTCAAAAAACGAAGTGTGCTACTTGGGATAATACTGGCAGCAGAGTTTTCAGTTTAAAACTGTAAAATGCACTGTAATAAGCTGTTAAATTAGCAATTTTACAGTTTATTACTGTAAAAGGAGAAAATTTACAGTTTAGTATAGTAAAAGTAGCTATTTTACAGTTTATTAATGTAAAATTAGCAATTCTTACAGTTTATTACTATAAAATTAATTGTATTATACTGTAAAAACAACATTCATTTTTTGTTAACATTAACTGTTTTTACAGTGTAATACTGGCAGCCTAGGTTCCAATTCAAAACTGTAAAATGCACAGTAATAAACTCTGTACCTCAGAACCAGACTAACGTAAGTCCATTTTCGTCATTTTTCGGTAGAGGGGAAAAACTATTGTCGAATACATCGTTCTTCCCCTCTACTGAAAAATGACGAAAATGGACTTACGTTAGTCTGGTTCTGAGGTACAGAACTGTAAAACTAGCAATTTTACAGTTTATTGCCATAAAATGTAGCTGTATCATACTGTAAAACAACAGTACTGACAGCAGAGGTTCCAGTTTAAAACTGTAAAATGCACGATGATAAACTAAAACTAGCAATTTTTGCTGTTCATTATTATAAAATTAGCTGTATTGTACTGTAAAAACAACATTCATTTTTTACAGTGTACAAGTGGTAAGTGCAATTAAGTTTCTGCATACTGCTTCGAGGGAAACTCAACTAATGAATTTTTTTACCATGTTTTTTGTGGAATCTGAGGAGTTAGTTTAAAATTGATTATAAATACCATTTCTGAATTTTATTTAATTAGAAGTAATTATAAGAACATACACAAATTTTCAACAAAATAAGAAACATTCTATTTTTTTTTTTTTTTTCATCCTTGCAATTATTTACTTTATAAAAAGAACAAGAAAGTGCTGTACTACAAGAAACTCATTAGGAAACTGGGCTAACATTAACTTTTCTAACAAGGATACAGCTTCTTCTCAAGTAACGGCGAAATTAGTGGATGACCCTTTACTTAAAGCTTGTACCGAGGTTTGGTTTACAGTGAACATTTTTACTCATATTTCAAACTTGGCAATGATAATTTCCGATTCCTTGGCAATGATAATTAAATTGATAATTTCAAACTTGGCAATGATAATTTTTAGCAATGATAATACTTTTTACTCGTTTTCCTTTATCCTCGTCAAAATCACTGCTGTCGCCATAAGAAAGAAAACCTTATCTGCAGAAGGGAAGAAATATGTTGCAAAAAACCTAGAAGACACAGATTTTTAATATTCATAAATGCTATACATATATATCTTTTTTAATGTTCTTTAGCTCATAAGTAAAGCCCTGCCAGGTACAAATTTTTAAATTTCTTTGATGTGGATATCTTTAAAAAAAAACAACAAAAAGTCTATAAAAACGAATTGAAGCAAAATGAGGATTTAAGGACTTTTAAATTATGACTGCAGACTGAATAGCTCAAAATTAAGAGACAGCTAATTAGTTCAAGTGGAGAGAAACCTTCCTTACAATCTGACATTTCTTGGTCGGTTCCGGGCAGAATCAATCACATATCGGTAAATCGCAAATGACACTTTCTGTTTCACTGGCCAGCAGAGAGCAGTTTTGTATCTTATTTCCGATATCGTGTCCACCAGAGTTCGTCTGCAGGAAAAATACTTCCGAAAAGGAAAAACGTGACGCGGACAAAAAGAACGTTTCGTCGCTTGGCGTGACTCTGCCTCACGTAGGATCGGGTTATCTGGGAAATGGAATACATTTCACGCTTCGATTCCGCTGCCAGATAAAAGTGTAAATGCAGAAGAGAGTTTATAAAAAGGAAGAGCTTCCTGTGTTTCGTTTTAGGCACTGAAAACGCGTTAATTAAATTTATATTTATGCGAGGTTTAAAATAGCTTTGAGGCTTTTTTGACCTCTGGCTGAACAGACTATCGTTTGTTTATATTTTCGTGTCATATTTATTCTCGTGAAATAATAAGGAAGTTTGGGTTTAAATAAAGTTTATTATGTTTTGATTACCTTGCGATATAAGTTGTATCAAAACTATAATAAGGAATAAATTGCAAAGAAAATTATACAATGCTTCCACATTTCTTCGAAATGCACATAAAAAGCTATTTTAGATAAAATAGTTTTTAAAACAGTTTCGCGAAAATTATTTCGTAACTACTATCTTGCATACAAATAAACATTATTTATCTAACGTATGAAACCGCTGCCAGCTTTAAAAGTTTGTTACGAAAAAAGTTTAAATTGCAAAGCAATTTTCCGTTGAAGGCAATTTTCCGTTAAAAGAAATTTGTGTAACAACCTAAGAGTAGTTTTTTTTTCTATACAAACATGGTAGGGGAAGACCGCCTATATTGGACCACTGCTTAAATTGGACCTCGGGCTTAAAATCTAGTACAGAGATCTATGCTAAACTTTAACGGTAGATACATAAAGTTTTAGGAATAAAATCAATGTGTATGAAGTTTCACCAGTCTTCGAACTGTGTAGCGTGAGTTACGGCATGATTTATGTTGAAAACGTGTAAAATCTTATTTTGCGGACTTGTACCTAGTAAGATAGTACTTAAACTTGTAAGCTGAGGTAAACTGCTGTTATTGCATGATAATCTGTGTTTAATAAGGATCACATCTATGTATTTACATGCGCGGTTGTGATAATTTTTGACAGAGAAATAAGCTGAAGAATAAAAAATGGCATGTTTTCCTTTATTGGACCGAAAAAATTTTCCTATATTGGACCGGTGGTCCAATTTAAGAATATGATTTTAAGCAAGACTTTTCATTAATTGTAACATTAAATAAGTGACTCATCTGATTTAATAGCGTAGTTAAGATTATTTTAAGCATACTTTAACACCTATTCACGATATTTGTTTTGTTTTTTTATCAAGCACATTTTCTAGAAGCTGCAAATTCTTGAAATATTTTTTCTTTTTCTCTTTTTCCATTAAGTTGCAGTTTCAGGTTGTTAAACATAGTTATTAATTTAAATAAAATTAGTGCTGGTTTACCGAGGAAAAAAAATGAAATTCTTCGATTTGCTCGAAAAGATTTTAAAAAGAAACAATTAATATGCTACTAAAATGCTCAATGTAGATGAAACCGGTCTTTTCACTGCCCAAAAGCCCCAAAATATATCGACATATAAAAGTAAACACCAGTGTGGAGCAGTAATGTGTGGTGAACGTGTTAGAAACACACTTGCTATTTGCTGCATGAGTGCAACAGAATTGCTACACCTCCCTCCCTCCCATGCTTATTTTCAAAAGAATACGTTCCATGTATTTACTTATGGTAAAAGCACCCTCTTGTGAGCAATATGCTTGTCTAAAAAAAGGTTGGATCACAAACGATATAACTCACACAATTGATACAATATTTCATCAAAACCGTTAAACCAAGAGCATAGATGCAATAAACTTGGTTAATGAGAGCGATATAATAATGTTTTCTCTTAAAAAACACCATGCAAGATGTTATCTTTTTTCAGCCTCTGTCTACATATTTTAATCGAGTGTGTGATACATGGATGCGAGAACATCCAATGAGATCCATTACCCAATATCAAATAGAAGAACTGTTTGGTAACTCTTATGTGTAAACCTCAATCAAGGCAATGCAAATGTTGTGAGTTGATTCTAAAGAACAGGAGTTTGGCCTGTTAATTGACATGTGTTTAGCGGCATTGACTTGGCTGGAGCAGAGTTCGAGGTATGTAGTCCAGATAAAACTACTCAAAGTGCATGTTCGGTGTAAGTTGTACTGTTGTACACCATGTACAAGAACTAGCTACGACTCAAATTAGTACAAGCTCTGCATAATCAGCGGATAGTTCTCATCAAAGCATGATTGTCAACTTCAACTGTGATTTTGTAAATGCCAGGCTCACATATCAATTTACCTAAAAAATAGAAAACACAAACAGGAAGGCTATCTCAGCAATCATTTTAACGCCGTATGAAAGAAACATAGAACAGAAAAAGTCACACAAGAAGAAGCAAGAAACTGCACAAAGCAATTGTTATTGCAATATTTGTCATAGAGATGAAGCGCAAAACATGATTAAATGCATAAAATGCTATCGGTGAGTGTATCAACACTGCCTAAATAAGACCGAAGCAAAAGAAATGCTATTGCAAATCCTGGAAAAAAGATGTATAGTTCAAATATAAATTATTCTATGATTTCCTGGTACGGTCCAATTTAGGAAGCGCATGGTTCAATATAGGCGCATATATTCCTAAATTGGACTTTTGCAACTTTTTGTAAGATAATTTTTTAAAAAATAATTTCCATATTTTTAGAAAATATAAGCTCCTAGGGCGGTTCCTGATTAAATTTAGCTTACGATGCCCTATTTTGTATTTCTGTTTTGCTTCACATTGAGCGACACAGGCCTCCTGTTCTTAGGGGGTCCAATATAGGCGGTCTTCCCCTACCCAAAACTTAAGTTTTTGGGAAAGAAGGGAAGGTGGAAAAATTCTCAGTTTATCGAACGAAACTTCAACTTTTGCGCAAATGACAAAATATG
Organism: Uloborus plumipes; assembly: GCA_038373865.1. Classification (NCBI taxonomy): domain Eukaryota; kingdom Metazoa; phylum Arthropoda; class Arachnida; order Araneae; family Uloboridae; genus Uloborus; species Uloborus plumipes. The sequence continues at coordinate 6,601 of JAXGGA010011003.1, forward strand.
AAGATGCACTCTACCTCTAATGAGATGAGACACTGTAATGTGTCCGAATTTAACGAACCGTCAGACAAAATTTCCCAAAAATTAAATTCTATGACCTCTCATCGGAGCTCCGATGTACACAAAGCACACACAACTTACGCGAATTACTATATCCTTTTAAAAAATGTGGTCGTTTCCCTGTTCGCAAAGAAGTTAAATTTTGCGGTGAAAAAATAAAATAACGGAAAGCACAAAATGCAGATCGTAGCTGACATATAGAGTATTAATCCTTCTTGAGGTTGAGGGGGAGAGTATTGTGTCAATTTTTAAATATCCATAGCTGGCAATTTTATCACCTCAGGATGACATGGTACCAAAAGAGAAAGATATACTGAGCGCTGAATTCGTTCTACTTTGAATTTCTTATCATAAACCAATCTTAGTCAACAAAACATTTTAATGTATCACGTTTCACTACTGAAAAAAACAGGTTTATCAGAGGTTAAGCAAATTACCTACTCAGAAATCACAGAGAAGGTGACTGCATAAAGTTCAGCTCAGGATTGGTGCCCCCTCCCGCCCTCGGACTTGACAAGTCTACTTTAAAGCCATTTGTAAGCAAGGGAAGCATTATGTGCTATAGTGCTCCTCTGGGAAGTTGATCTCTGACTTTGGCAATGTTTACTTTTTTTTCGCATTGTAGGGAAGGGTAGTTGCGGTTGAATTGATCGGGTTGCTTTTGGAGTCGTTTTACAAAATAAATTTGGAGTCGTTAAAAATTATCAATATTGGAGGTCAACTTTTCAGAGGAGCACTATATAGAATCAAGCGCTTTCATAAAGCGTAGATGTGTTTGTTTACAATATGAAATAACTTTCTAAAGAAAGTTCGCGGAAGGAGAACACTGTGGAAGGCTTAATTTGTTTATCGCATTTATTGCCTTCTCTATTTCCTATGAGTTTGAAATTTTTGACTCTTCAATAGAGTGCCAACAATGCTGAGATACATGACTGCACAGACCAAACTTTCACCCCCTTCAAATCTTTTATGATACTGTAAGGCAACTTATGGGTTTATACTCTATTTTAGTATACTGCCTCGGTTATGTCAATGACAGTAAGGGCCCTGCTCCACATTGACGTAAAGCAGAAAAATAAAGCAGAAGCGTAAAATGGAGCAAATAGTGTTCCTACGGAAAATACCCGGATTTTGATTTTCTGCCTTCAGTTTCTGTCGCGATTTACGCCGATGTGGAGCAGGGCCCTAACAGTAAAAGTGAATATTAGAGATATTTGACAATACGCGCTTTTGATTTCCCACTAACATCAATGAAACATTTACATTTGAAAATTTAAAAAAAGTTTCAGCACAAGTTTAATGATCGTGTTTGTAATAAAAATGAAGCAAGATTGATAATAAAAATACAATGCAAATGAAAAACGAAAACTTGTACAGCTGTTGTTGAATACTTGAAAAACCTGTCAAAATTTAACACAGTGCAGTGTTAAATTTTTACCCGTTGCAAAGCATTCAACTTAATCAAGAAGAAACACCACCTGAGTTCAAAACTAGACACAACTGATATTTTTTTCCGTGCCAATCTTTGCGTTGGTTTCCCCTGCTTGACTATATGAAGAAAAAAAAAGCGTAATTGTGTTTCTCCAGTTTGCACCATTTGTTTCACTATTCTTCCTCTTTTAACTCTATTGAAACGGTCAAGGTTAAGTACGCTAACGATCATTTTAATCCATTAAATCAATATATTCAATAGTTTCAAAGTTTAGAAAAGGAACTTTAATCTCTGAACATTTTTATCAGGATTGAATCCAACCTTTATAATTCTCCTGAGCCCTCTCATAAAGTGTTTCCAAATGTCAATTATCATTGCCAAAAGTATATGATCAAAATTGACTGCTTTTAACGAATTGAAATCTCTTACTCTTGCGCTAAAACCACATGTTCTTTCTTAAGGCATTGCTATCATACGTTGCCGCCCTTTGCTTCAGTTACCATGATGGTCTTATTTTACTGGCAATGCAAAAGGTTTCAGATCTCTTTCGACCTCAAAATAAAAACATTCTAAATTTAACTCATACCATTCTTCTTGTTGTCTTACATTTGTTCATCCATTTTGTCTTTGTCTTCTTGAATTCATTCTTTGTATTTTTTCCCCTTTTTTAATTAGAATTATGACGTTTTCTAAGTTTTTCTTATTTCTTTTTGAAGAGACTTGACTAGGCTTTAAGGTAGCAGTCTGGTAACTCATGCCTATTTTCATGACTTTTTTGGAGGGTGGTTTTTTATGGGAAAATAAAAATGAATTATCTTGAATATTAAGAGTGTTTTTATTTACATATTGAAAATATAGAAAAAAATTTATTTGAAAAAATTTAATAGTTTATTACTATTATTATTGTCACTCGAAGTTGGAACCTCAAGAAAAATGCACGTGGGTGGCCCGGGTGATTTTGGCTCTTGATGTTATCTGAAATCAAATATTCTTGATTATTCTTAATCTATAGATATGTCATTCTGGTCGGAACTACTGAAGTTAAATTTCAAGGGTAAATAACAAAATGGTGGATTTTGAAAAAAAAAGTCCTTTTATTTTAGCAAAAAAAGGGTTGTAAAAGAAAAAGTTAGGGGTGGAAAAAATTATCTTTAGTACCGACGAGAACTATAAGTATGTAGAACAGCCTGTTAAAATTTGAAAACAATCGGTTCAGTAGAAAAAAAGTTAGGACCCGGGCCAACCAGAAAAACAATGTTTTGAGAAAAACGCGTTTAAAGTTCAACAGCAAACTCCGAGGCGCTCTAGAAAACTCATTATAACTCCCGAAATATCTCGAATTTCTGTCTGAAATTTTTTACAGTATATTCTTAAGACATTGTACTTTCAAATTAAGCAAAAAAAAGATCGATTTTTTGAATCCAAGTTACCAGACTACTATTTTAAAGGTTAGACTCTGAAGCGCTTTAGGACACTCGTTCTAACTCCCGAAATATTTCGAATTTCTGTCCGAAATTTTCACAGTGTATTCTCAAGACATTGTACTTTCAAGTTAAGCAAAAAAAAAATTTTTCGATTTTCTGAACCCAAATTACCAGACTACTACCTTAAAAAACTGTTACATAAACTAGGCGTCGGACTTTTATCATGGTTTAGTTACTTTTATTTCTGTACCTCAGAATCAGACTAACGTAAGTCCATTTTCGTCTTTTTTCAGCAGAGGGCGAAAACAATTGTCGGATCCTTGCAAAGGATGGGACTCGAGCTCTTTTAATGCTGCTAAATAGTTGTGAAGGGATTTCTTTTCTAGAATAAGGTTCTCATGGGCCGATGCGGAAAAAGATTCTACATACAATGCAACAAAAAAGTGAAAATCGCCATTTTTGGACTTACGTCGTTCTGGTTCTGAGGTACAGATATTTAACTGTAAAGATAAGTAGTTTTTAAAATAATTATAGGTAAGTAAATTGAACTTTTGAGAAAGATCATAGAAAGTAAAGAAAAGTTAATCACAAAATCAACATAAAAATATCGGATAACATATAATATTATAGGTATAAATTATATGGATAACGCGGGGGTTGGGGAGCAGATTAAAATCGCCCTGGACCAGTCGCTGGTCTAAAAGTTTAAAATCCTCGATTAATAGGAGTTCTCCTAAAATTCAAGGATTCTGAGCCTCTATAAAAATAACATATTTGTAACAAATATTATGATCCGATATTAATGATCTGATTTATGATTTGATATTAAAAATAACAGATTCGTAACAGATAACAGATATTATGATCCTCTATATGTAACAGAGATGAGAATCCGATCGAGTTTTTTTTTTTTTTTTTTTTTTTTTTAAGCCGATATGTAAGAAGATGCGCATGTGACAAGGACGAACCGTATGTCTAAATAGTAATTAAATCATAATTCCGTGCAACATGCAACCTTTATATCCAAACACAAGGTCAAGTAATTTTAATGCCACAATACAGAAAATGTTATACAGTTACAAGCGTCGTTTCCTTATTTTGAAAAATTCTTCTGTAACACGTAGTGAAACAATATTTCTTTACATTTTTGTTCTATTGCGGACAAGGTTGCTTGTTTACTACACTTCAAGGTAAACCTTGTTAAAAAAAAATAGAAAAGTAAAGAAACATAGTGTAACAGAAATTTCAATTTTTGGCTTATTGAGCTCTAAATGCTTGGCCTTTCAACCGGAAGTTTATATTCTGTTAACATGGATCGTTTGCGTAGTATATTCGCGATCAACAGATACGCATTCTACGCTCTAATGGCAACACGCAAAAGAGGTATTTTATTTTCGAAGATATAACTGAAACAATGTTAGTTCTTCCCTTGCATATCTTTAAAAATAGTTGCTTTTAAAAATATCCTTACGAAATGTTCTGACAATAATTACCGATTGCACGCGAAGTAAGTTAACTGTAACCGAATGACGAATCCTTCGAAGCCTGAGTAATGTGGCGCTGATATGGTCGATATGCTTTTTGGAACGTCGTCTTCGTAAATAATCCAGAGCTCTCATTTGCTGAGCTTATTCTTGTATTTGTGTTGTCTGTCATGCTTATCTCTAGTTATATCCGTTCACAGCTCCTCTCTACATCGCGTTGATTGTATTTACTATGTTTTCCTTGATTAATGCTTCAGTAGGAGTTTGTTTATTTATCATTTTGGTTGTTTATTCATTAACTGTAATTCATTACGTGATAATGGGTATATCCTGCATATCATTTATTCTAGACTTATTTTCGATTACAATGGCGTTACAACGCGAATGGACGCACGCGAAGAGGCCATAACGCGAGTTTTTCACGAGTCTGCTCACGATGACTTCACGATATCTGGTCCACCAATAAAAAAGATCCCACAGTGATCCAAGAAGAGCAGGAGCTCAACTCCTCAATCTTTTTTTCCTTGTTTCACTTCTGACCAGTTACCCGATGTGCAATGTGCATGTGCTGTCAGGAGAAACTGATAAAGATCTAATCGCGCAGACCAAATCGTTTTTGTTTTTTTAGGTAATAAGTATAATTACTGAATCAATTCCACTAAGCAATGTGATAAATTTTAAAAAACCAACTTTCAATTGAAGGGGAAAGTGGATAAAAGAGATAATATATGTGACAATTTTTAAATTTTTAGAAAAAATTTTCAAACAAAAATGTGATTTTTTTAATGGATTTTTCTCAACGGGTGAAACGGGGTCATATTCTTAGTTACAAACCATTTCTGTGACTAAAGGGACATAATACTGATGGACTTAGCACCTTCATCCATGGTAAAAAGCAAGTTTCAAAAATTGTCACATATCACCTTTATCCACTTGCCCCTTCAATTACAAACAGTTATAACCAATTTATTGTGACTGTTGTTTTCTTGCTTAAGTTCAAGTGAATAATTTATGCAGCACGTCATTATTTTTCTCATTAACTTTTTCGGCACAGTGGTGAAGAAATGTTCGTTTGTTAATAGCATAGCTATTTATACAATTTAAATAAGGTATAGTGCTACTCTGGTAAGTTGAAATCGACATTAACAATATGAACTTCTTTTTCAAGCTATAGGGAAGGATAATTGGAGCTGAATTGAGCTGTGCGACTTCCGTAGTCGTTTTGGAAAAGCATTTCAAATCAAATCCGCTACAATTGCCCTTTCCTATTACCTGAAAAAATGGTAAACAATGTCAAAGTCGGAGGTAAACTTACCAGAACAGCACTATACAGAGTACCTCAGTTAAAAGTTTCAGAACTCCTAGAAGGTTGCATCCTAACGACTCAAAATCACACAGTAATGTGGGGTCGGAAATGCTTTTCCGACACGGTGAAATTTGAGATATGCCGGAAGTATTCCGGACCGTTCGTACTGCCATGCGCTGAAGACGTGAGATACGAATTGTAGCCAATAGAAAAAACTTCGACTCTTACTTTGACCCATTTACCTTTTGCTTTTTTTACACGTGGGGTGACCGCCACCTGTATGAATCACGTTTTTTCCAAACGGTTTTGATTCCATAAAGCGGTTGATTCAATAAAACTTTCCATTGTTCTATTTTGAACTATTTGATTCATTCAAGAGGTTAATTCAATTAACCGAAATCAACTGTAGTATTAAAGAGATTTTTCACCATGATTCTCTTTTCTTTATGGTGCCTCTATGTAGAAGAATGTGGGGAAAAGTGAAATGGTGAAATATGTTAACTAAGTTTCCAGACATATAGGTGATTCCTGCCAAAAAATAAGTAGCTCCAAAGATCAACGAAAAAAATTATACGAGCCATTTTCAAAATTTGATACCTTTATTTTTCAAAAATATTTCTTGTTTTTATAAAATTATAAAATGTTTATAATTATAATTTAAACTATCAATTGAGATCTACTGATATCCAATGCAGTCCTATTTTGTTTATATGAGACATTTTTTTTACTTTAAATGCTCAGTGTAATTTCTCTAGTGCAAACGGGGCAAAGTGGATGGGGCAAAGTATTATAGTTCATTTCATTTACTTATTCATTCATTTATTAAATCGTGTACGTAATTCTTTATTTCTTAATTTATTTACATTCTTTCACTTAATTATTTACTTATTTAATCATTCATTAACTCATTTTCTTATTCATTCTCTATTTTATTCACTCATTCATTTTTTCTAGCATATTAATTAATTCATTTATTCATTGATTTACTTTTTCATTAATAATTATTTTTTAGTTTATTCAAGCATTCATTTGATGAAAATTACTGTTAACCGACAAATAGAAAATTTTTCATAACAAAAATATTTTGTTTTTCACTTTGCCTCATGATTTTTTGGGGTAAAAATGTTTCCACATTTTTTTAAAAGTACAAAATAACTGCCAAATATGAAAAATAACATTTCAACGATAGTTGTATTGCAAAATACATTATTCTTTCTTTATGCACACTGATTTTCAGAACAAATATCTAATTTGTTCATTTTTAAACAGGTATGTTATCTTAACTATTTCACTTTGCTCCACATTCCAATACATCATAGCGTCAGGAGAGCATTTCCGATCGCATTGCTATGTATAATTTACATTCGTCAGGATGCACCGTACCCTTCTTAGGAGTTCTGAAACGTTTAGCTGATACACCCTGCATATCAGCATGAAGAAGTCTAGAGATAATTAATCACTATAAAATAGTCATCATTAGTCAAGCATGCAATAAATAACAGATGTCAACCGATTTCAACTTGATTTCATCTTCACGCTTGATACGTAAACTAGCAGTGATTTCTTATTCTGTAATGTTCTGCATCAATCTCCAAGCATCATGGGAAAATGGCAAACATTACAATGCACAGAGCATTGATATCTGTCTTCGAAATCTGCAAATAGGTGGGGAGGGCGGGTATTCTTTCTTCCTTGCTGAATGTTTAGAATAATGTTCTTAAAGTACAAAAGTGAACTATGCCGAAAAATATTTTTAACGTACGTATAAGCGTATTTTATGCATTAAAAATTGGTGGCCTGAAGCAAAGTTTTCTCCTCGGAAGCAAGAGGTCACGGGTTCGAGACTCGCTTTGACCATGGATGTTATTTCCACCTCTCTGTGCCGAAAATCTGTCCTGTGCATGTTAGGAGGCAAGACGCATAGTACGCAGTCCTCATGTATGTCGAAGCTGATGACTTCTGTATAAAAAAAAAAGCTTATAAACCGTTGGTTTTTTTTTTTTTTTAGAAGAGAAATAGTTGAGCCTCTTGTTTAATCTTGTAAAGCTTTGAATGTTCGTGTCCATGAAAAAAAATTAATCTAATTTTGTCGTTTTCTTCTGCTTGCAGCTGAAAATCACGTTTGACGATGAAGTGGACAAAAATACCTTCGTCTACCCCTCCGAGTCTTCCATGATCGAAGAGACGGACGGAAGGTCGCTGTCTCCCGCTCCCTCGGATAACGAAATCATACCCAATGGACAGCCGCCGCCTAATAAACTCAAGGCCAACACTGCCATCGGAACCACAGGTTAGTGTCTATCGCATTTTTTATATTTCTCTCTTTTTTTAACCCCTGACGCAACAAGGAAGGGAGTTATAAATTTGACGTGTCTGTGTATCTGTCGCTCTGTGTACCTGTCGCTCTGTGTATTGTGTATCTGTCGCTCTGTACAGTGTACAGCCTAAACGGATGGAGCGATTTAGGAAAATCGGTCCATATCACAACCGCATACATGTGGGAAGGCACCATTATGTTTTCTTGTAAACCGACAACTTTCTGATCTTATTAGTGTCTAAATAACTAAGTTTTCAAATCCTAAATGAAATTTCACACCATTTTGTTTAGTTTTTTGACACCTGTTTTCACACTTGTCAGACGATAGTAATCCGTTTTTTAGAAAAAGAATCAGAAAATGTTGATGATTGAAAAACATAAAATTTACAAGTATCACTGTTATTTCTATTGTAAAATATCACTTAGAATTATTGAGAAAACAGAAAGATAAGTAATCCGCTAGATTAAAAATTAAATTCATGTCTTTTTTTTCCTTTTTTTTAAAAATTTTAAAGCTCGTTCTGAAACATCTACACTGTAAAATATGAACGTTGTTTTTACAGTGTAATACAGCTAATTTTAAAGTAATATACTGTAAAATAGCTAGTTTTACAGTAATAAACTGTAAAATTTCTATTTTTACAGTATTAAACTGTAAAATTGTTACTTTTACAGTATTAAACTCTAAAATTGTTACTTTTACATTAATAAACTGCAAAATTGTTAATTTAACAGTTTATTACCGTGCATTTTTGCAGTTTAAACTGAACCTCTGCTGTCAGTATCATACTCTTGTTTTACAGTATAATACAGCTAAATTTTACGGCAATAAACTGTAAAATTTCCAACTTAACAGTAAGAATTTGTAAAATTGCTAGTTTTACAGTTTATTACTGTGCATTTTACAGTTTTAAATTGGGACCTCGGCTGCCAGTATTATACTGTAAAAACAACAGTTCATTTTCGCAGTGTATGTTGCGAAGTATTTTTAACCTAGTGCCTAACCCTATATCCCCGCTTCTTATCATTCCACATTCCATATAGTAAGTGCAGTTTCTCTTGTCTTAACAATCTCATCTTCATAAAATAAAATAAAAAATCTTCTTTTGCTTAGTTACAGGGAAAAAAAAGCAGAACCCGGAAAAATCTGCTCAGTACTGTTCGTTTCCCATTGAGAGATGAATCGTCCGAATAACATAAAAGAGATCTTCCACGCTTCGGAACTTCTGAATGGCCGCCGTAATACGCTTAAAGTCACTGCTCTAAAGAAGACATTTAATCTTTGTCTGTACTTAATTTCCGAACCATGACAAAGGTCAAAGGGTTTATTTCCCTCTAATTACTCTTTCTTTACTTAATGACCATCATCACAAGCGTACACGAAATGTTGACTTTACAAACGAATTAGTTACACTAATTTTTCCTTGGAGAAAGAGAGAGAAAAAAACAACTTCTACTTACACTTTTAGAGGATTAATGACGACTAGTGGTACGACATCGATGCAAAAACATTGATTTTCAAAACGAAAACATCGATGGTATTGATACATCGACCCCAAAACACCGGTGTTTTGAAAAATCCAGCTTTTTAAGGTATAATCCTGTATAATCAACTCTAAAAAAAATATCTTCTTAATTCTGGAACTAAATCGATTAGTCAATTAATACTATTTTTGAAGTGTCAAACCAATAATAATAATAATGATAGTTTATTATTAACACTCCAAATTTAGTATTGCAAAAGAATAAATAACTTATATGTTTGAAATACAAAAAAAAAAAAAAATCACTTTTTTTTTGAGAGAGAGAGACAGAGATAACATGCACTAACACAAAGTGATGAAAAGAAAGAAAGTGTACTCAATATCGTATTGAGTATTTTTTTTCAGTTAATCAACTGGTGGTGTTTTGCAAAAGCAAATTAATTTCATTTGTAAATTCAAGTTCAATATTCATTCTAATAATACCTGAATTCACATACAGCTTTCAAACTTCGGAACACCTTTATGTATAGGTGCAATAATGATATTTACAAATTTAAACACAGTATTATTTCTAGTCTTGCATGGACAGATTCACTTACACTATAAATCTACCAACTTCGGAATAAGGATATTCACAAATTAATTTATCGCTCTACATGTCACATGACACATTTATCCCACAACACACTGCCTCCACTGCACCATTAATAAAATGTGTTGATGTTTACAAAACACTCCATGAACTGGGTGGGAGATTTTTCTCATCTACTCCAAACATTGACATTAGCGGATGCATTCATCTACCTCGCTTGCTGCACGGAAGATTTCACTCGTAAACAGCTCAATTACAGAGGAAGATTTCTCTTGTAACTAGCAGAATTGTTAAGGGGAAGCCGATCTTGAAGTTTAGGGTTGGGTTAATGGTTCATATGTAAAAATAAATTATGACAGGCAATGTCATTATGACAGTGCGTAAGTCAGACTAACGTAAGTCACGTTGTCACTACTTTGCATAAGAACGAACAAGCGTTCGTCTAATGCACTGCAAGGAATGAGCTGTTGTTTTTACGGTATTATACACGGTAAAAAATGTATGTTATATTTACTGTATAACACAGCTAATTTTATAGTATTAAACAGTAAAAATTTCTAATTTTACAGTAATAAACTGTAAATTTGCTTCTTTTAGAGTAAGAGACTGTAAATTGCTAATTTTACAATTTATTACCGTGCATTTTACAGTTTTAAAATGGAACCTCTGCTGCCAGTATTCTACTGCTGTTTTTACAGTATAAAAAGGCTAAAATTTACGGCAATAAACTGTAAAATAGCTAACTTGGCAGTAAGAACCTGTAAAATTGCTAATTTTACAGTTTATCACCGTGTATTTTATAGTTTTAAATTGGAACCTCAGCAGCTAGAATTATACTGTAAAAACAACAGTTCATTTTTTACAGTATAATTCTGGCACCTAGGTTCCAATTCAAAACTGTAAAATGCACAATAATAAACTGTAAAACTAGCAATTTTAGAGTTTCTTTCTCTAAAGTTAAAAATTTTACAGTTTATTGTCGTAAAAGTATTAGTATTATATTGTAAAAACAACAGTATAATACTGGCAGGAGAGGTTCCAGTTTAAAACTGTGAGATGCACGGTAATAAACTATTAAATTTAGCAATTTTGCAGTTTATTACTGTAAAATTAGCAATTTTTCAGTTTAGTACTGTAAAAGTAGAATTTTACAGTTTATTAATGTAAAACTAGCAATTTTTAAAGTATATTAACCCATTAATGCCTAGCGTCCCTTTTTAGGGACGGTCCAAAAAAGGGTCTGAATTTCCCCAAAATGAGCATTTCAACCAAATAATAGTGTTTCAATTCGTTATTAACAGATTGCAGCACATAACCATTATAAAGTGTGTTCTGTAGCAGTTTCAATATGACCTTTATCAAAAATCACATCGTTCACAATCTCAAGAAAAAAAGCTAAGTTTTCAAAGTTATTCTCAGATTCCCAGTTTATGTTCATTGCTGATTTTATTTCTTCTTATAAAATGTCTTTTTACATATTATATCGTAGGCAGAAAAAAAAATTAATAAAAAAAGTATGTACCCTCTGGCATCTATCGTAACTTTTAAGGGACGATTTTTCTTTCCTTATAAAACAATTACTTTTTACATAATATTTTTTTCATTATTTTTCCTGTCCATTAAATACTGTTTGTAACCAGTAAACAAAATATCTTTGGAAGAAAATATGTCAGGCATTAATGGGTTAATATAAAATTAGCTGTATTATACTGTAAAAACAACATTCCTTTGTTACAGTGTGCGTACATAGGTTGAACTTGCGCTCTTTATAGCACTAGTGAATAATTATAAAGTTTTATTATTATTATTATTATTTTATTTTTATACATGGAATTATGTTGTTATGCCTCAATACGGAATAACCTCTTCAACATAGAAAACGGCAAAAACCTGAAAGTCGCCCTTTTTAGACTTAATGTGAGTCAGCCCGTGGGTACAGAATTTAGTTTGTTTATATACTTTTCATGTTTAGTTTAATTTTGAAATGGTTACAATTTGGCTAAAAGAATTAAATATAATACACATGTTATAATACACTTTAGCACTGCTTAGTGATGTGATATTCCTTTGACTGTACCTAGTTAGCTTACATTTATAAAATTATATTTATTTATTAAGTTTGAGTAATTTATTTATTATCCTTTTTTTTTGCATTTAATTAATGAAAGAACCTGCTAAAAAAATTAAAGCGTAGAAACTAGATATTTGCTCTTTGTTAATGTTAAAATATACATACAAAAATAAATAAAATATATTTTTTAGTTTGAATTAATTTTATTACTGAGCGTTTTTAAAAATATGCAAATTAAATCGTTATGATTTTTTAAATTGATAAAATGAAATCTGGAACTTCTCTATATATCTAACATTTATTCGAACTGAAACCAAACAATTTGTGCCTTTCGTAATTAACACAAGTAATAATAATATTTATCTTTCCTTGCAAGATTTCCTACATGCCAAGTAGTTTGGTATAATTTAATGTTCTTGTGAAAAAAGTATACAGCTAAATATAGATATAATTGCATTCAGGGAAAAAGTCCCAAAATCTTCTAAAATTTTAATTAAGTTAAAATTAGCTGATGCTCACATATGATTTCTATATCGTTTTAAACCGAAACAGAACGAAGGAGAGTATAGTTAGTTCACTTTGCACTGTATTTATCTCTTTTACTTGCCTGTTTTTTTCTTACCACCTTTTCTTTTATACAATGATGAAGACATTCGCTCGTTTACTACACTGCTGTTTACTGAGCTTGTCGCTTTATTTGTTATTTTATTCACTTGACTCGTTTTACTGCTTGTATTTTAATTCTAAAAATCGAGTTCTCGTTTTCTTTTGTTTTAATAAGTCTATAATGCTAAACTACTTTTTTTCCAAAGCTTACTACCTTATAAAGCAATGAGTATGCTTTAAAAACCGCCCCTAAGCAAGGGCTAAAGCAGAAACATGCAATACACCGCCAACTCGGCTATTTTGATTCATGGACTGCAGTTTCGAGCTTATTATGCTCTCACCAGCATGGAATACGAAAGTTTCCAGGGGCGGTTACTCACTGCTTTATACCTTGAGCTCTGCCTAAAAAATTTACGAGTTGTACCGTACCAAGTGCGGTCGCTCGCTGGTATTATATTTTCACATTAGCTACCAGTTTTTATGGCTCTCTTTGCTTTATAAGAGGTTTTTCCCCTCCAATTCGACTACTTTCGTATTCCATGCTCATGAGAGCATAATAAGCTCGAAACTGCAGTCCATGGATTGAAATAGCCAAGTTGGCGGTGTATGGCATACTACCTTGTGTTTGAATTTATTGTTTAAACACATTCGGCAGCATTGTAATTATTTCTTTAATAAATAACTAGAGAAGAAGTTTAATAAAGAAACAGAGACCTTTATTTGAATGTCTAGAAAACACTTATTTTTCTTAATTTATTTTGTTCATACTTCTAAAACTAATGAAGGAGTATTTACGTAGTTTAGTTGTGTAAAAAATAACAATCAAAAGCTTAAAATAAGTTTAGCAACCATGCAATGTGTAGGCTGCTTCTTGTTCTTGTTATTATTATTATTATTTAATTAATGCTTTGTGATCATTTTTGTCATGTTTTAAACTCTTGCACCAGCAAAGCAGATACTTCCATTTCCAAAAAAAAAAAAGCGATGTATTAGTTGTTAGCGGGTGTTACAGTATGACGTAATTTCTAAGAATAGTTCACCTTCAAACTTGGTAAAAGTAGTTTCATTTTCACCTTAAAAAGTCGTATTACTCCATTTCGATCTAAGATTTACATCTAATTACCGTCAAGGTCACTTTTTTTTTCCTTCTTTTTAAAATCTTTAATGAGAGAATTGCAAAAAATCTACAAGAAAGCATATAAAATAGAATTTATAGATAACTAATAAAAGTCGAAGATAATTCAATGTTTATTTCCTTTCCATAATATTTTTACAAATAACATTGATGAAAATTGTTTAGATGCAGAAATATAAATACACGCATCACATTCTTTTTAATACTCTTTTATCAGTTTCCCTTGTGGGTATGTATGTAACTCTGAAAAGATAAAATTCGCGTTCTTTGCAAATATAAAAGTAATACTTTTTTTACAATTATTAATACTAAAGGCTAAACTATATGCACGTTGATGTATTATTATAAGAGCAGCTAAAAGCGTGTTTTTTAGTTTTTTAAACTAGTTTAAAGATTATTTTAGATAAAGGAATAACTATTGAAGTTGCACTAGGAACATTGACATAATTAAACCTGAAACGAAAAAGAACGACATTATTATTTTAGCAGCAAAATCTCATTACATTGAATAGCGATACAGATAAATATAATATTCAAAAATAATTCTACAGTCCCGACTTAACCGCCCATTACATTGCTTGAATTACATTACAACGAATTCTCCTTTATAAAAATCGTATAAACATAACAAATTTTCCTTGTTATGCGCATACACGTTGGATTCCTCTTTCCTTTAAATGCCCAATATTGGCCTCTGGAATTAGAAACGCAAAAGCTTCTTACCTCCCGCCACGGCCCGCGGCTTTAGGGTCAAAAGTTTATTTTGGTGCACAGCAGAGTAAACGGTTGGTTTTATTTTTACCTATTTACTTCACTTTCGTTTATTTAAGGTAAAGCATTTCGCGATTTTGTTCTAGTTGGTATTCAAAAACAATATTAATTAAAGAAACTTTTTTTTCTGCGGCATTTTTTATCATTTGAGAAGTTGAATTTTAAAAAGTGCACATATGGCAATACAGTATACTTTCTTTCAAATAAAAAACCAATTACATTTGCTTTTTACTCGTTTTATCATATAAAACAGAAGAAAGTTGAAGAGCTTATATTATTGCTATTTTTTTTTACTGGAAGTTATACTAAACTGCAACCTTTCTTGACAACAGCATCGTGACGTTTTCGTGATGTTAGCTTATGAAAAACGAGCTAGATAAAACGTCCTAGCCTACTTGACGAATTAGAGGGGATCGCTGACTGCTTGTTAGCTGTTATTGGCTCCGCCCGTAGTGACGTTCAGTGTCAAGTTAAGTTGCATTTTAGTATGGACAAAAATTATTTAAACATTTTGTTGTATCAGTTTGATTTTTTGTTTTCATTCAGAAGTTAAGAGGGAATAGCTTTTCTTTGCATTGAACGGAGCAGAATTGATTCTTTAGCTATTCAAAAAAAAATGTGTTTGCATAAATGGAAGTTTGAATGGGGAATTATTTCTGTGTATGACCAACGTTTTTTAACATTTTGTACATGAACTAAGACTTTTTTCATTCAGAAAACAAGAAAAAGTTTTTCTTTTTGTGTTAAACAGAACAAAGTTGATACTTTGATTATCAATAAAACATTATTAAGCAGAATCTCAAATGTTAACATTTTATGCATAAGTTTGAACTTTTCCACATTCGAAAAAAAGGGATTTTTTTTTTTTCATTTTACTTTGATGGAATAAGGTTGATGGTTCAGTTATAAATAAAATGTATTTTTGAGTGAAAGTTCAGCTGGCATTAGTTTAAGATTCTTTGCATGAGTTTGAACTTTTTTCGTTTGAAAAGAGAAAATAAAAGCTATTTCTTAGTCTTTAAAATTTCAAATTTCAGTTAGAAATTTTCATTCCACGCTTGCATCGTTCTTTTGGCTTTTGCGTAGTTCTAAAAATTAAAAGCAGTGCTTAGTGCATTCACTCGATAATGTCCCTTTTAGAAAAGTTTACCGCCAAGAAACGCCTTCATGTGACTCAGTCTTTTAAAAGTAAAAGAAAGCCTATTTCGATCTAAAGCGTTTTCCACCTCTCTGTAAGAATTAGCTTATTCAATGGTTAATTTTTTTATTTCTTTTACTATTTTTTCAGAATCGTAATTGCATGGTGAGCGAAAAAGAACAAGACTTGTCTTTTGTATGTTCGAGGGTATACCCAGCTCTGTAGCTTGGGGGAGGGGGTATATTTTGAGGTACTCACCTTTGTGTTTGCAAGCACTAGTTAAACTAAAAAAGAAAGACGTTTTGAAACTGATTAGCATTATTTTTATAATAAGCAGAAAATACTACGAGGGCCACCCCCTCCCCCTCCCCGCCGGACAACAACACTGAGTGTGCCAAATTTTTCATATTGATCTTGTACGCATGGATTTATAAACTGAACATTAAAGTACTTAGATTTCTTTTAAATCTTGATATAAATTTGTATTGCCAGAATGGCAATTTTTTTTTTTTTTTGCTCTTAAAAATCTTGGAATGAATTTAATTTGTTATGCTCAACAATTCGAATTTGGTTTTGTCTTTAATTGAAATTTTCTCATCTCCCCCGCACCCATTTTCACCCGCTTTTGATCCCCCCTCCAATAGCTCAATAGAGGTAAAAGATGCGCATACGAACCGTCAATATGAAATCATGTTCTAAATATCTAAAAGCGCGTAACTCAGTAAATGTTGCTGTAGATATCGAAAATGTTACACGTCATTAAGTCCGTCATGTCCATTCTCAAACTCGTAAAAGTCAGTATTTTCCTCAAGAAAATTCTGCTAAACTCTCTCTCTCTCATTCTCTAAATGCTCTAAAACATGGAAGACATTAATAATATAGGTCAGCTATTAATTTTACTGTCTTTCCTTATAACTTTTCATGCCTGCTGAAAACTCATTGTTGCCATTTTCATTTGCCACTATCAACTAAGATATAAAGATTCGCTTTTTTTTTTTTTTTTTTGCAATGAATCCAGCTTTGCAGGCGTCATGTTTACGATTCTATTTACGATTTTATCTAATGTCTGAAATTACAGGGCGTTTCCTTGGTAAAGGAAAAACATTATAATTCCTCATTACATTGTTCGCAAATTATTTTTTTAAGAAAAAACTGCGTTTCATTTTCTTTTGGTTCATTATTAGTATCTTTCATACAACTAGAACAATCGAAGCATGATTGCGATGTTATGTTTAGTAGGAATTATGACAAAATGCCACTTTTTCATTATTAGGCCAGAACAGATTAAAAGCATTTTTACGAATAAATTTTCATTAGACGTATGAGAAGCGAAATATAATGCCTTTTATCAAATTCCTTATCAAGCATCAATTACCAAAAATATTTTTAATATTAAATCACATATTTTCGGTATTGATTGTTTCGCGAAAAATGCTTGGAAAATGCTTCGTAATGCTTGGATTTTTGTCAATGTATCAACTACAAAAAATGATCTAAACCTTTATTATTATTATTATTATTATTATTATTATTATTATTTGATACTTTTCTGACAGTATTTTTTTTTATTGTAAACTCGCAATTAATCTAGAAATACTTTAAACGTAATACTATATTTTGATGTATTTTTTGGTACATAAAACATATAATGCAGTATCTCAGTTTGAAAAGTTAAATCGTAAAGAATATTCCTCAATGCATATGCTTGGAAAATTAAAGGTTAAACTTAAAATATTTTAAAAACTTGTCAGTGCTAAGTTTTCTGCTTTTAAAACTTGTGACTATAACGCGATACAATCTTGGAATTGCAAAAATTACCCCTGTGATTTTTCACTGTGGTTGGTTGAATTGAATTATTTTTTTTTTTTTTTTGAATCATTTCAAAAAAAAAAAAAAGCTATAACGCGATACAATCTTGGAAGTGCAAAAATTACCCCTGTGAAGAAAATAAATACCTTTGTGCGATAGATGTGAAGTTTATTCCAACGTTAGAGATGCACAAATATGCAGGTATACCGCAGACACGTGTTTCGAGGCTACAAGGAGCCTCTTTTTCAATGCAATAGGTGTGAGCTTTAGGATGAAGAGTCATCCGATAAAAGCAACACTTTCGAATAAAAGACAGTATAAATAGCAAGAACTGGAATTAACAAAACAAACAAGACAATGCTTAGAGCCGAAATTTATTACATGAAACCATCAAGAAAAAACCGTTAAGAAATAAATTTCCAAAAGATCCCATAGATCATAAACATTGTCAAAAAATGAAACCACTTATGAATAAATTAGCAATAAATTTGCAAATAGGGAAAAAATATATACCGAAAAGAAGCAGAAAGAAAACAGAATGAAATAAAATGAAGTAAAATTTTAAATTAAACAAAAAATGTGAGCAAAAAATTTAAATGTAAAGATTAGCAACACGAAAAGCCAAAAGGCTAACAATTATAATTTATACAAATGGACGCCAAACTGCAGAAAAATAAGGAATAGCATTTATATCGTTAACTAAGTCAGAACTGTTTTTCAAAATATGGAAGGATTCCCAAAAATCAAGATCTGATGGGTTGGGGCATTTTTGGACAATTTGAAAGGAATTAAAATCGAAAGAATGATTCTTGTCCCAACAATGTTGCGCAATACTAGACTTATTTAATTGCTGCTTTTTCACATAATTCTGATGTTCTTTTAAGCGGAATACCGTTGTCTACCGTGCTATTAATCTTTGTTCTTCACCGGAACTTCTTAATGCTGAACTCAACTATCTTAAAGCTGTGGCTATTGATAAGAAACTATCCTCATACTTTGATTGATTCCATTTTTAAAAAAACTTTCTAATAAATCCGAAACGAATGTTGTTGAGAGAACTGTCATCAGAAAGAATTTGGTTGTTTTGCCATTCTTACCCTCTGTGAGTTATCAGGTTGCTAAGATTCTCAAACGTTTCAATTTCCAAGTGGTATTCTCTCCTATGAATAAACTATGTTTCTCTTCTCTTAAAGATCCCATTCATCCTCTTAACAGTTGTGGTATTTATAAAATTAATTGCATTTGTAATTTATCCTATATAGGACAGACGCGACGGGCTTTAACATCAGAATTATGTGAAAAAGCAGCAATTAAATAATTCTAGTATTGCGCAACATTGTTGGGACAAGAATCATTCTTTCGATTTTAATTCCTTTCAAATTGTCCAAAAATGCCCCAACCCATCAGATCTTGATTTTTGGGAATCCTTCCACATTTTGAAAAACAGTTCTGACTTAGTTAACGATATAAATGCTATTCCTTATTTTTCTGCAGTTTGGCGTCCATTTGTATAAATTATAATTGTTAGCCTTTTGGCTTTTCGTGTTGCTAATCTTTACATTTCAATTTTTTGCTCACATTTTTTGATTAATTTAAAATTTTATTTCATTTTATTTCATTCTGTTTTCTTTCTGCTGTTTTTCGGTATATATTTTTTCCCTATTTGCAAATTTATTGCTAATTTATTCATAAGTGGTTTCATTTTTTGACAATGTTTATGATCTATGGGATCTTTTGGAAATTTATTTCTTAACGGTTTTTTCTTGATGGTTTCATGTAATAAATTTCGGCTCTAAGCATTGTCTTGTTTGTTTTGTTAATATCCAGTTCTTGCTATTTATACTGTCTTTTGTTCGAAAGTGTTGCTTTTATCGGATGACTCTTCATCCTAAAGCTCACACCTATTGCATTGAAAAAGAGGCTCCTTGTAGCCTCGAAACACGTGTCTGCGGTATACCTGCATATTTGTGCATAGAGATGGGAAAAGTAGTTCCGCAGCCGGAACAGGTGCAACCAGTTCCAGTTCCACTTGGCGGAACAGGTTCAAAACCTGCTCCTGCTCCGGACCCCCCCCCCCCCAAAAAAAAAAAAATTGGGGGGGGGGGAGGAACACAACCAAAAAAAAAAAGCTTTTTGACAAGTTCATATAATTATATATCAGTGCGTCTTTAAAAGATATTTTTCTTCCAAAAAAAAAAAAATCGGTCTTTTTTCCCGATGTGAGATCGAATTTAAATTTTTTTTTCTCAATTTCTGATTGATATTCGGTTGACACGCATTGCATTTAATTGCGGTGTATGTATAGCAGAATTTTATTACTCGAAAATTTTTTTCTCACAGACATTAATTTATTCTGATTGCAAAGCTGCATCGCACACACATTAATAGTAGTGGATACCAATTTTACAGTAAGAAAAATTTGATATTCAAGCATATGCAGAGTGACAATTATGAATCCGCAATTGACAGACAGAATTGATAATTATGTTATTAGCGAATGCAAAAAAGAAACACTAAACATGCGGGGAAATATTGCTTTATTCAAACAAACATGTAAAACATATTAGAAAAGCATCATCCCCCACAAACACACCATGACGAATACAATATAATTTTCCATGGTATAAAATGTTTTAAAACTAGTAACTTTAGTTTTTGAACTGCATATGGTCATATCCTTCAACTGCATCCATCTAAATTGCTATAAACAGGGCCCGATTAAAATATCATGGGGCCCTAGGCCAAATACTTTTTTGGGGCCTCTGTACTGAGGCTTTACAATTTTAGGCATTGACTACAGCAATTTTAGTCATTTGGGGGCACAAGGCCATGGCCTAGTTGGCCTATTCAGTAATCAGGCCCTGGCTATAAAGTATGCAAACTCAATGTAAAATGGTACCAAGAAACCGGAAGGGGGGGGGGGAATACCCCTGCACCGACATCCTAAATGACGGACCTAATGACCCCTCTAAATGAAATTAATCTCGAAATTTATGAGTTTTACGTATCATGGCTACCTGCGATCTTAGACGGCTAGCCAGACGCGGCGGAGATCAAAGGAAATTTCGTACAAGGCGAAGTTACCGTTGTCGCCGCTTGTGGCGCTGATCTCCTAGGGTTGGTTTGAGCGTTTTTCTATGTTAACAATCTAGATTTCGCTTTGCTTTTCAGTGAAAACCGCGTTATTTCTTTCAAATGATTTTTCTGTTCATGCATTATTCATCGAAACACATCCCACGATACTCGATTACACATTAATTTCATGTGTTCTTTTTTTTTTTTCTGAATGTTGTTTTAGAGTGTCTTTTGCAAAGTATTGACGAAAATCATTTTCATTCTTTTCGCAGGCACTTTTTTTTGTATTTTAATTCCGAATTGAAGGAGGGGGTCAGAGGGGGGTCAATTAAAATACACTTTTGTATTTTAATTGACTCCCCCTCCTCCGAATGGGGGGATTCCGAATTGGGGGAGGGGGTCAGAGGGGGGTCAATTAAAACAGTTTTGTATTTAAATTGACCCCCTCCCCCGAATTGGGGGAGGGGGTCAGAGGGGGGGTCACTTAAAATACAGTTTTGTATTTTAATTGACCCCCCCCGAATTGGGGGTTGATTCCGAATTGGGGGAGCGGGTCAGAGGGGGTCAATTAAAATACATTTTGTATTTTAATTGACCCCCCTCCCCAGAATGGGGGGAATTCGGAATTGGGGGAGGGGGTCAGAGGGGGGTCAATTAAAATACAGTTTTGTATTTTAATTGACCCCCTCCCCCGAATGGGGGGAATTCCGAATTGGGGGAGGGGGGTCAGAGGGAGGGTCAATTAAAATACAGTTTTGTATTGTAATTGACCCCCTCCCCAGGATGGGAGGGAAATTCCGAATTGGGGGAGGGGGTCAGAGGGGGTCAATTAAAACACAGTTTTGTATTTTAATTGACCCCTCCCCGAATTGGGGGGGGAATTCCGAATTGGGGAGGGGGTCAGTTAATTGCTCCCCCCGAATTGGGGGTTGATTCCGAATTGGGGGAGCGGGTCAGAGGGGGTCAATTAAAATACATTTTGTATTTTAATTGACCCCCTCCCCAGAATGGGGGGAATTCGGAATTGGGGGAGGGGGTCAGAGGGGGGTCAATTAAAATACAGTTTTGTATTTTAATTGACCCCCTCCCCCGAATGGGGGGAATTCGGAATTGGGGGAGGGGGTCAGAGGGGGGTCAATTAAAATACAGTTTTGTATTTTAATTGACCCCCTCCCCGAATGGGGGGAATTCCGAATTGGGGGAGGGGGTCAGAGGGGGGTCAATTAAAATACAGTTTTGTATTTTAATTGACCCCCTCCCCGAATTGGGGGGATTCCGAATTGGGGGAGGGGGTCAGAGGGGGGTCAATTAAAATACAGTTTTGTATTTTAATTGACCCCCTCCCCGAATGGGGGGAATTCGGAATTGGGGGAGGGGGTCAGAGGGGGGTCAATTAAAATACAGTTTTGTATTTTAATTGACCCCCTCCCCGAATGGGGGGAATTCCGAATTGGGGAGGGGTCAGAGGGGGTCAATTAAAATACAGTTTTGTATTTTAATTGACCCCCTCCCCCGAATGGGGGGATTCCGAATTGGGGGAGGGGGTCAGAGGGAGGGTCAATTAAAATACAGTTTTGTATTGTAATTGACCCCCCTCCTCCGAATGGGGGGATTCCGAATTGAGGAGGGGGTCAGAGGGGGGTCAATTAAAATACACTTTTGTATTTTAATTGACCCCCTCCTCCGAATGGGGGGATTCCGAATTGGGGAGGGGGTCAGAGGGGGGTCAATTAAAATACAGTTTTGTATTTTAATTGACCCCCTCCCCGAATGGGGGGAATTCCGAATTGGGGAGGGGGTCAGAGGGGGGTCAATTAAAATACAGTTTTGTATTTTAATTGACCCCCTCCCCCGAATGGGGGAATTCCGAATTCGGGGAGGGGGTCAGAGGGGGTCAATTAAAATACAGTTCTGTATTTTAATTGACCCCCCTCCCCCGAATGGGGGAATTCCGAATTGGGGGAGGGGTCAGAGGGGGGTCAATTAAAATACAGTTTTGTATTTTAATTGACCCCCCTCCCCCGAATGGGGGAATTCCGAATTGGGGAGGGGTCAGAGGGGGTCAATTAAAATACAATTTGTATTTTAATTGACCCCCCCTCGAATGGGGGATTCCGAATTGGGGACGGGTCAGAGGGGGTCAATTAAAATCAGTTTTGTATTTTAATTGACCCCCCCATTCGGGGAGGGGGTTTTGAAATACAAAACTGTATTTTAATTGACCCCCTCTGACCCCCTCCCCAATTCCGAATTCCCCCCATTCGGGGGAGGGGGTCAATTAAAATACAAAACTGTATTTTAATTGACCCCCTCTGACCCCCCTCCCCAATTCGAATTTCCCCCCATTCGGGGAGAGGGGTCAATTAAAATACAAAACTGTATTTTAATTGACCCCCTCTGACCCCCTCCAATTCGGAATTTCCCCCCATTCGGGGAGGGGGTCATTGAAATACAAAACTGTATTTTAATTGACCCCCTCTGACCCCCTCCCCAATTCGGAATTTCCCCCCATTCGGGGGAGGGGGTCAATTAAAATACAAAACTGTATTTTAATTGACCCCCTCTGACCCCCTCCCCAATTCGGAATTTCCCCCCATTCGGGGGAGGGGGTCAATTAAAATACAAAACTGTATTTTAATTGACCCCCTCTGACCCCCTCCCCAATTCGAATTTCCCCCATTCGGGGGAGGGGGTTTTGAAATACAAAACTGTATTTTATTTGACCTCCCTCTGACCCCCCTCCCCCATTCGGGGAAGGGGGTCAATTAAAATACAAAACTGTACTTTAATTGACTCCCCTCTGACAACCCTTCCCCAATTCCGAATTCCCCCCCATTCGGGGGAGGGGATCAATTAAAATACAAAACTGTATTTTAATTGACCCCCCCTCTGACCCCCTCCCCCAATTCGAAATTTCCCCCCATTCTGGGAGGGGGTCTTTGAAATACAAAACTGTATTTTAATTGACCCCCTCTGACCCCCCTCCCCCAATTCCGAATTTCCCCCCATTCGGGGAGGGGGTCAATTAAAATACAAAACTGTATTTTAATTGACCCCCTCTGATCCCCCTCCCCCAATTCGGAATTTCCCTCCCATCCGGGGAGGGGGGTCAATTAAAATACAAAACTATTTTAATTGACACCCTCTCTGACCCCCCTCCCCTAATTCGGAATTTCCCCCCCATCCGGGGGAGGAGGTCAATTAAAATACAAAACTGTATTTTAATTGACCCCCCTCCCCCAATTCGGAAGGACGGGCCTGCATCTAACTGCATTTTAATTAAACTTTTACGTTTTCTTCGGCGCTTCTATAAATGTAATTTTAGAAGAATCAGCTTTCCTTTTTGCAACTCTGGTTAAACCGGAAGTGAGGAAAATGCAATCCTTTAAATAAATGATTGTCTCTCGAATATACACTCAGGCACATTGAAAATAGCGACCCAAGAAGAAAGCATCGGATTGAAATGAAATTTAATACACATAATGATACAGATGAGAGGTTCACTTGATCTCAAAATCAAGACAATTGAACGAATACAGGGTGTGCAAGGACACACATACAGAGCAACTTCAATAGCGCGTTGGACCACCTCTAGCTGCAATTCATGCCACCATACGGCCCGGCATTGAGTTGATTAGACGCCTGATGTTGTCCTGAGGCAGACGGGCCCACAAATTTGTAACAGCCAACTCCAAATCACTTACAGAGTGACACGATGGCATCTGACGTTTTAGCTGATCCCACACATACTCTATAGGGGATAAGTCGGGGAGCGGGCCGGCCATGGAAGAGTCTGAAAATGACGTAGGAAGTCTTGAGCAACTCTTGCTGTATGCGGACGAGCATTATCTTGCTGGAAAATTGCCCCTGGGAGACCATTTAGGAAAGGTCCTACATGGGGTCGAAGAATGTTATCAACGTACCGTTGGCCGGTTAAGTTTCCACGCATCACAATTAGATTGGACCGGCTATCATAGGATATGGCCCCCCAGACCATTACACCAGCTGTGCGGGCAATGTGACGTAGAACAGCGTGGGAGGAATTGTACCGCTCAGCTGGGCGCCTCCACACCGGTATAAGGCTATATCAATTGTGGAATATCACAGATTGGCAAAAAGTTGTGTTTAGTAATGAGTCTAGGTTTGTTTTAGGGACTGATGATAACCGTATACCGGTGTGGAGGCGCCCAGCTGAGCGGTACAATTCCTCCCACACTGTTCTACGTCACATTGCCCGCACAGCTGGTGTAATGGTCTGGGGGGCCATATCCTATGATAGCCGGTCCAATCTAATTGTGATGCGTGGAAACTTAACCGGCCAACGGTACGTTGATAATATTCTTCGACCCCATGTAGGACCTTTCCTAAATGGTCTCCCAGGGGCAATTTTCCAGCAAGATAATGCTCGTCCGCATACAGCAAGAGTTGCTCAAGACTTCCTACGTCATTTTCAGACTCTTCCATGGCCGGCCCGCTCCCCCGACTTATCCCCTTTAGAGCATGTGTGGGATCAGGTAAAACGTCAGATGCCGTCGTGTCACTCTGTGCGTGATTTGGAGTTGGCTGTTACAAATTTGTGGGCCCATCTGCCTCAGGACAACATCAGGCGTCTAATCAACTCAATGCCGGGCCGTATGGCGGCATGAATTTTAGCTAGAGGTGGTCCAACGCGCTATTGAAGTTGCTCTGTATGTGTGTCCTTGCACACCCTGTATTCGTTCAATTGTCTTGATTTTGAGATCAAGTGAACCTCTCATCTGTATCATTATGTGTATTAAATTTCATTTCAATCCGATGCTTTCTTCTTGGGTCGCTATTTTCAATGTGCCTGAGTGTATAAAGCTATCTTCTAAATCAGATGTAAACGTAATGTTTCACGTAAATGTAGTTTCGAAGACTGCATGTGTTATGACTTTTAAACAATCTTTTAATTGTTTCATGTGCTTTATAAATGTTTTAAACTGTGAACACATAACAACACTATGTATTTTGATGTTTGTTTTTTTTTTTCATCAAGACTGAAACAGTTTTACTCCTAGAAATCAAGTCTTTACACGCATGTTATTACTATACCTTTCCCTTTAAAAAGTCTCACCGAACCCTAGGAGATCAGCGCCAAATGACTGATGTGGCAGAAAATGTAAGTTCTGCTTGTACGCTCTTTTTCGACCGTCTGGTTAGCCGCTTTAAGATCGCAGGTAGCCATGTACGTATTCTTTCGTACTGACCGCCGATTGCAATATTACTTCTACTCTTTACAAACGAAAGTGATTTTATTCAATGTTGTACATTAATGTCGTTTTTTTTTCCCCAGAAATAATTTAAAAGAAATTATTTTTGTTGTGGAGAAATGAATAAAAAAAATAATGGTATATGGTCATCATCATTGTCCTTTTGGGAATTGCATGCCTTTCCTCTACCCCCCTCTAATCCGCCAGTCAGGCCGTTTCTATTTTATCAAAAGATAACTAAAACCATCCCCAAATAACGGGCCTGAATAACGCGAAACAGAGCAATATCGCCATGAAAATCTAAGCACTGAACCTGTTCCGAAGAACAGGTCCGACCTGCTGGAACTGTTCCACTATTAAATCCTCGCTGCTGATAGGTTAAATCGGAACTGATTACGTAAATAGGTGCAAAGAACAACTCCGAACCGCTGGATCTGCTCCACCATCAAATCCTGTCTGCTGATTGGTTGAATCGGAACTGATTACGTAAACAGGTGCAAAGAACAGCTCCGGGATCAGACACTCGGAACAGATTGCGTCATGATGAAATACTCAACGCTGATTGGTGGTAGCGGAACAGGTTCCCTCGGAGCAGGTTCGAAGAACCGCTCCGGAAGTGATCGGAATTTGGTAGTTGCCTTTCTAAAAAGCTCTCGTACGATAACAGATGGCGCTGCCGCCTCTCGGAGCTATCTGTTCCGATCCACTTCCGGAACTGCCAGTTCCGACTCCGGCTGTGGAACAGGTTCAAAATCACAGCTCCGGGATCTTTTACCCATCTCTATTTGTGCATCTCTAACGTTGGAATAAACTTCACATTACCCCTGTGATTTTTCACTGTGGTTGGTTAAATTGAATTATTATTATTTTTTTTTTTTTTTTGAATCATTTCAAAAAAAAAAAAAAACTATAACGCGATACAATCTTGGAAGTGCAAAAATTACCCCTGTGATTTTTCACTGTGGTTGGTTGAATTGAATTTTTTTTTTTTTTTTTTTTGAATCATTTCAAAAAAAAAAAAAAAACTATAACGCGATACAATCTTGGAAGTGCAAAAATTACCCCTGTGATTTTTCACTGTGGTTGGTTGAATTGAATTATTTTTTTTTTTTTTTTTTTTGAATCATTTCAAAAAAAAAAACTATAACGCGATACAATCTTGGAAGTGCAAAAATTACCCCTGTGATTTTTCACTGTGGTTGGTTGAATTGAATTATTATTTTTTTTTTTTTTTTTTGAATCATTTCAAAAAAAAAAAACTATAACGCGATACAATCTTGGAAGTGCAAAAATTACCCCTGTGATTTTTCACTGTGGTTGGTTGAATTGAATTTTTTTTTTTTTTTTTTTTTTTTTTTTTGAATCATTTAAAAAAAAAAAAAACTTTTATGTACTAACTTCATTATTAGTTTTTTGCTCATATTAAGCTACAAAACTGTATTGATAATCCAACAGTTCCAGTCCTTTTGTTTAAAACAATCTGGTGTGAGGGATATTTTTTTTTCCAATTTAAAACTTAAATCAGTATGTGAAAACAATGTTCATAATGCTTACCTACCTATACTTTCTTCTCTCCAGATGTTAGCTTTTACGAGCAGTCCTACTCATAATTTTTTCTATATACATTTTCGTTTATTCGAAATTTGTGAAAAACTAAAATAATCATGCATTATTTACTAGTGCCAGAAAACAGTTCTCTTTCATTTTTTTAATCGATACGAGATTTGTTTCAAATATTGACAAGAACTCGGCATATCACATTTTATAATAACGTATTTCCCTGAAAATTAGACCCGGTTTCGCTAGAACTTACTTTCAGGGGATAGGTTTTTTTTTTTTTGCTTTTTTTTTTTTTTGCTTTTCTTTCTGTAAATGCACAATAATTTATATATTTGCCTGTGCTCAGAAAACAGATTTATTCGGGTTCAAGTACTACATTTGTTCAAATTTGAGAACTATTTGAAGAGTGATCCCTTTTGAGAACTAAAATCAGCTTTCGCCATTATATATCCTTGTCTTTGCTTTACATTTTTTCTGACCAACAGTTTTGAATCGTTCGTAGATCTAACTTCTGCTTTTTGAAAACAAACTGTAAGACTTTTATTCCTAACAGGTGTACCACAATTCCTTTTCTCTAGTGCTGTACTTTTATTTTATTTATTTATTTATTTATTTTTTGCATTCATTTTATCTGAGCATTAAAATTTTATAATTTTTAAATATTATTAATACATCAAATATCTACTTATATTAAAAACTGAGTATCTTTCTAACTATCTTTCTATCTTTCTTTCTATCTTTCTATGTCACGCTTATTTCTCCTGAACGCCAATGAACTGAAAGTCGAACCAGGTACCGATAGATAGGTAATTTTTCAGGCTTCATTAGTTTCAATCTATATAATTATACGATTTTAATTAGCGAAGATATCAATTAATAAGTAGTCAAGTTTAAAGCGATTAAGCCTAATAAATGATTAAATATGAAATCCATTCTTGCAAACCGTCGTTGCTATGAAACAGTGATAACAATGATAATGAGAATTTTGAATGAAGGCTTAACTAAATCAAACACGAAACTCATAAGCGGGCCACTTACGTAGTATTTTTATCGCTAGCTACTGTAATATTTTGAAACATTCATTTGTTGAAAAGCCATCTACTTATATTAAAAACTGAGTATCTATGTCTGCTTTTTTCCTTTGAGCGAGCTGAACTTACTGAAACTTCCTCACCATCTTGAAGGCGCGAAGCATCTCAATAATTCGAATGATTTTTTTATATAGGAAAAAAGTAAAGGCGTGAAGCGCCTGTTAGCGAGCCGCCTTGGCGGGGAGTAGTTTCTTGAAATTTTCTTCTCACTACTTTCAGGGCACGAAGTGCCCGTGCAACGCCGGGCCACGTGCGTGGTATGTCTTGAAATCGAATGAACATTAAATTCTATCAAATAATATAACTTCAAAATGAGGTAAAAGTTAGAGAAGGGGCACGTTATGCATCAACATGCCGCAGGAAGCTAATCTAGCTGCCCTGGCAGCTAGTTATTAAATAAAACCTGTCATGAGACTTTCTTTTGAATGACGATCTTTAACTTATTTTAGAGGGGGGAGGGGGTTACTTTAAAATTAGAAAGAAAAATCATGCTACAGCTTACTTTTCGATAAGGTATTTATTTATGGAAAACTGCGCTTTGCTTCAGTTGTACAGGTAGCACATGTAACATTTAAAAAACACTTCATAAATGTTTTAAAATCGGTTGACACAATGTTAACAACCATTTTACTACTTTTATAGAATAAAGTAGAAGAGTAACTAAGTGGGAACTTAAAAATTATCTCAGTTTCTCTTGCTTATTCGTGACTATTCCGTGAATTTGGAGTTGGTTTGAACATATGGAACTTTGATGCTATTTAAAAAGCTAATCAGGCTTAGATCAGCTTTCTTATGCTTGTTTGCTTTTATCACTTGCTGTTTGAAGAAGTAGATTTCGTTGTTTTTCTGCTTTAAGTAAATAAATTAATTCATCGCTATGGCTGAAAAACTTAGTTCTGCCTCTTCCCTTTTAACTCGCTTAATTTTAAAATAAACAAGTTTTTCTGAGCAAAAAGGTCAACTTCTTCAACCATGATTTAAAACTCAATAAAATTATTCTTCCTTTTAAATTTTAAGAAATCATCCGGTAAAATTCTTTGACTGCTCTTTTAGCTGAATGGTCGCATCTTCATGACCCACTTGACCAACTTCGCTTCACTTCGCAATCACTCTTGAGACAATGAGGATAAACTTGATGAATTGTGACGGTTTTTCGATCGTCATGCATAGGAACACCTCCCTCCGCCCTCAACTCTCTCTTAAGCAAAACTGCAACTGTTTTGTACCGACAAAATTTCTGTCGCTAAAATCGTTCGACGACCTCTTTTTGCCACTTTTTTTTCGTTCTTATGTCGTTTTGATATTTGCCGAGAACAATTTACCGCTTAAGTGGACCCAAGCGACGAAAATACTGCTCCGTAAATATCGTCTGCAGAAAGAAATGAAGTTTAACCTAGATTGTCTCGGGTTTTGAAACAAACGCGATATTTTATGGATTATTGTTTTATCCTTTCGCAATGTGGCTTTTTCGAGTTAATTTTATTTGTTGTAGTTTTGGTGTGACAAAAACGACAGCTGACAAATCGTACATCAGCCATAGCTTTCTATGTAAATGTGTGAGGGTTTTATGAGAAGTTAATAATAGTACTTACAAAAATTCCATGTGTCATACAAATTCAAATAAACACTGATGCCTAAACTCTTCTGCTTTTGTTGTTTCGTTTGGTTTATTACCTACTGTGATTCTTTGATGGCAGTTCTGAAAATGAATATTACTTAGAAAAAATTAATCGACATTTTATAGAATAGTTTTGATAGTCAAATCTCTAGATTTGTCTGAATGGATCAAATTTTAAAGTTTCTCCCGAAATATTTTCAAATGTAATTAGTTCTAGTTATTCTTTTAGTTTTACCACCTAGGCAGTTGTGCTTTGTACACACATATTTGAAAACTGGTGTCTTAATGCCTAGCACTGATCCAGGGGTAGTGTCATAGGGTAATAATTCTCACTACCAACCACAACCAACGGCTGCCTAGAACTGCGTTATGAAGATGATTATTTCGATAAATTACTGAGGAAGAGCTCCAAACCACCTATTTGTGCACTAAAAAATTAATGTTGTTTTTATAGTATAATACAGCTAATTTTATTGCAATATACTGCAAAATTGCTAATTTAACATTTTATTACCGTGCATTATACAGTTTTAAACAGAAACCTCTACTGCCAGTATTATACTGCTGCTTTTACAGTATAATACAGCTAAATTTCACGACAATAAACTAAAATTTCTAACTTTAGAGTAAGAAACTGTCAAATTGCTAATTTTAGTTTATTGCTGTGCATTTTACAGCTTCAAATTGGAACCTCGGCTGCCAGTATTATACTGTAAAAACAACAGTTCATTTTTTGCTGTGTGCCGGAATATTGCATTTGTGGTCCAGTTTGTATGCTCATATTTTAATAATGACCTACCCTGGCTGGTGGTTTTCTTGAAACACTGTAGCTTTCCTTCCCCACAGAGAATAGCAAATCGATAGCGGAGCTATATCCCCTCTCTTGAATAATAAAATTTAAAGACACGATATTTCTCTTGAGCACTGGTTTTGTATGCTCATTCTTTTGTTTTTCTGTTGAGCTCATCATCTATTTTTGTTCTTTATTGTATCTTTTATGAGATAATTTCGACTGTCGCTTAATAATCGTTACTTTGTGCTAAAAACTTTAGATTCTGAAAAACTTCATTCTTCGCCCCCATTGCACTGCTTAACAAGTTTCGACCGTAACATTGAAAATTTTAAAACCATTTAATTTTGATTCTTTTTTTCTTTTTTTCTTTCCATTGCATGATAAACAATGACGATTACGATTGGAGTAAAAACATTAATGCTGATTTCTTAGTTCCTTTAAAATCTTAACTTTTTGCAGGCAGAATTTTAAACTACAGTTGTGTTATTTCATTGAAATAAAAAAAAATATTTAACATGGTACATAACAGTATCCTACATATATTATTTCTCAAAGGTGTTTTATGATTGTGTACAATAACCTCCTCAGCACGCCATCAAACTTTTTCATTTTGAAAATTTTCACCGTTGACAGCAAAAAATGAGAGAAACAAGTAACGTTTTTGCTGTTATTCGAAAAATCACTGAAACACCAGGTTTTTCAATTCCTTTTGTTGAGCTCGACTACTTCCAACGGGTCAGCTTATAGATATATAAAGCAATAAAAGATTTATATTTTAGCTATAAGATTACAAAAAAAAAAGAAAGAATAAAATGAAATAGTAATGTATTTCGCTTCAAAAAATAGCTTTCAGTTATAATACAACCTTAATGCATGTTTTTATATTATTTACCTAGAAGCTGTTTTAAAATAACTGCCATGGAAAGGGAAAGGAATCGAACAGAATAAAATACCGCCTCTCGAATTGACCATTTCGGCAAATAAGATATTATCCTCGTATTTGAATGGCGTGGAATGAAGTTCTTCGCACGCTTTTTCAATCCACTTCCTTTCCTCAAGAAACGATTTCTTCCCCGAAGTTGTCAATAACAAATCGTTTGGAGTTTCCAAACACACTTGATCGTCTGCGCAATAACCGATGATTTCGCCAAATGACTGTGACATATTTTCTGAAAATGTGAAGAATAAAATCTAGAGAGTGACACAGCTATGTTTTTACTTGGAGGAAAAGTGTTGCCTCTCCTTTTTTTTTTCTTTTTTCGCTTTGGAATGTCATTCTAATTTGATTTACGTTGGGGAAACTATTCTGAGTAAAATAGTATTCTTTTAAAAGATATTTATTCATATGAATGTGCTATACGACGTTTAAATGCGACATTTTGTAAAATATAATAAGTTGATAAATAAATTATGTAGTTTCTTTCAAAAATAAAAAAATAAATCTAACTATGCTCCGTGCCACAAGAGCATTAAAGGATTGCTTATGCTTCGATGATCAAATACTGTACAAAAAGATTCTTCTGTATCAAAATAAATAGTCAAATAAATGTCAGAAAATTGATATCCATGCTATCGTTAAAAACTGCAGCATTTGGCACATAACAGTAAACGCATGTTGATTCATATAATTATATTATTAAAAACTAGGAGAACTTTTACAGTTCTGCATCAGACGTTTTTAGAGGCTTGAGATTGAATTGAAAAAGTTACAGCAACCCGGTGAATGATGACGTACAACCAGTGGGAAAACAGAATTTTCTTGTCGTTTCTTTTTCGAAGTTGCATAGAAGAAATTTACCCTAATCAACTCATCTGCCAAAAAATTTAATAAATAAATAAATAAATTTGAATCATTTTTAAAAACTACTTTTGGAAAAAAACTAGCAGTTCAGCCACTGGGATTTGTTTATTTGTTCTGCCTATCCTGTTATTATTATAATCAAAACAATAAACCCCATTAAAATTTAAAAAAAAAGCCATAAAGTTGTAAAATTACATGTTTTGCTCGCTTATAACTGACAGAAGTGCGTAAAAATGCATGTTTTCCGCAGCAAGAAATTATTCACTTCACTCTTTGATATTTACCGCACACTGCTTCTTCAATGTTTCAAAACATGTAATATCGATGTACAGTAGATAATTGCATTATAGATGAAATAGTTTCTTATTTATAATGCAATAGATATAATTAATTTATTATTATTATTTTGCATTGACTATAGTGTGGCTTTAGTAAAAAGATGTTTATCCTTGGACCCTCTTATTCGTGTTTGGGTTTAAAGAGGGAAAATTCTTAGCTTGGCACTGCGGCAATAAGAGTTATCGACAACGAAAATCGGAACAAACTTAATATTTGAGCTTCAGCAGATCGGAAATCAACTTATCAGAGACAGACCATACTTTCAATCCAGTTTTATTCATTTCATGAAATTTAACAAAAAGTTATCAAGTTAAACAATGATCTCAAAACTTGTTTCACATATTTTACCGGTCCGTGGTCCAAAAGGAGTTGGGAAAAAATGGAATGACAAATACTCTTCTCCGGGTTGTTCACAGTATCTGTGTCTGAACAGCATTTCTAATCTTTTCACAAATCCGTTTTATGTTTCCGTGGCTCGGTTAATGGAGCCCACTTTGCACTGCAGAGGAGTTCTAAGTTCCATCAGTTTTCTTTGGTTTTGAATGCTTTTAAAGCTGAGAAGACTTTGTAGTCCAATTTTGCACAATTGTCAAATCTTTTGAATGGCAGCGTAAGAGGATTTTCCTTCGAGAGCTTGCTGGAGACAAAAAAATAAAGAAGCATACAGAGCCAAGACGGTTAGATTTTGTTTTTTTAATAAAGCAGCAAATTAAGGGTTAAACTTTTAATGGATATATCTCTGAAATCAGAATAGAGTAAAGAAATTGATTGACATGATTTCTTCTTGTTGTGCTTTACTTGAGCTAAGGAGAGAAATTTGTCCTTCAGAGTTAAATTTGCACTACACAATCACCTACTTTGCGAATAGCAAACGAAGATCATCCAACCATCGAGATCCTTGTCTCAAGAATTCACTCTAATTCGAGGCACCCCTCGAAGAGCAGGGACTCGCTCCTCTTGACTAAAATATCGAGATCGGTCCCTCTCCAGCGAGGTTCTTTCCGGACCACTAGTCCCAGATGCGCAGTCCCTCATGCGTATAATGGGCCTTTTGGAAGACGTGACCCCCACCACTGGCCTTCATCAACGCTTCTCAGGCAGCGGGTCAACACTGATTTCAAGGTTCGATTCGTTTGTAGGCGCCGAAAGTAAAATTCATGTCGGAGCAGGTCATTGAAAAAGAGTTTGCATATTTGGAATGTTTGCATAGTTAGTGTGGCAAGGGGTTTTGATTGTTTATTTGCTTTAATGAGTTAACGGGTGGGGAAAAGGATTGTTTTGATTTTGCACTATTGAAGTGTGTCCTTCATGCACCTTAATTAGCAGTCGTAGCAATTTACTTGTTGGTTGAAAATATAACCTTTTTAATGTATGTTAGTTGGTCTACAAGTGTAATCTATAGTAGCAGGTTATCCTGACACATAACTCACAATATGAATCAATTAAATCTATCATTCTCTTAAAGAACAGTTAGGACTAGTATCTTAAGTTTATCACTCCAATCTACCAGAATTTCTAGGGCTGGTTCTTTTCTTGCAACATTTACATTTTTGTAATTTAATTCAAGCGTTTGGTTATTTTGCTACATAGTCGCCACTGACATTGAT
Organism: Uloborus plumipes; assembly: GCA_038373865.1. Taxonomy (NCBI): domain Eukaryota; kingdom Metazoa; phylum Arthropoda; class Arachnida; order Araneae; family Uloboridae; genus Uloborus; species Uloborus plumipes. The sequence goes on from JAXGGA010011003.1 coordinate 41,342, forward strand.
ACATTTGTCATGCCGTGAAATTTATTTCAAGCAACCATCCTGTTAGCAATGAAAAGATACTGCAGACTGTGAAAAACTTCCTGAAATCGTTAGGCTCCGATTTTCGCCAGGATGGTTTTTTGAGTTTTGAACTCATTTTGTGATAATGTATACATATCGATGGCGACTATGTAGCAAATACAACTTAGCCAAAGGTTTTTAGTTTGTTGCTCTATTGTAAATTTTTGTATGTACGTAACGCAGGTTTCTTGATAGCAAGCCGAACAAAGCTTATTTTCAGAACGTTCCGAGTAATATTAATGCAGGATACTATTGATATTTTTGAAGTACTGATCAATTATTTTTTCCATAAATTATCTATCCTTTTTGGTGATTATTCTCTTGTGTCTCGTTTGATGCCTTTATGTTAGTCATATAGCATTTAACTGCTATTTTTCACTACACATGTTTGGTCTTACCATTGAGATTTACAATCAAGAATTTATGCTTTAGTGTTGGAACTGTTATATGAGAACTCTTTTGATGCAGCAATAAAAGCTCCAATACGACAAAATGTTTTTCTTTCTGATTCGAGCTCAGTAATAACGTTCCTAACAATTTTTTCACACCAATATTTTCAAGAAAATTGGAGCTCTCTTTTTTACCTCTTTATTTTAGAAAATAGAAAAAGAGTTATGAACGACTTCGTCCTTAAACTTTTCATTGACGAAGGTGATTGATTGATTAATTGATTTGTCTGATTCGATGTACGAATTCTTGAAATTTGAAGCGCTATTTCAGTTTAATGAGTTTGAACGAAGTTCAACAGTGAAGGGTTTGTCTCATTCTCACCTTTCTAGTGTCCTAGGGGCAGTGTCTCCAGGCTTTCGTGACAGCCGAGTTGCTTAGTGATCTACATAGCGAAGAACAATAAACAAAGGACCTTTCCCCTCGTAACATCTCTCAAATAAGCAAAAAAACCATCGAGAAAGGTCTCCACAGGAACAAGCTAGAGTGGGAGTGAGAGAATACGCACGAAACATCGTTCTGCTCTAGTGGCCAAAGAGGATTTTGGCATCCTTTGTTGTCTTTGGCGAATCCAGATGGAATTCCGAATATCCAAACAACTAACTGAAGTCTGCTACTGGATACTTTGTATTATCCTTGCTTGTGTGGGTTCTGGCGACCTCGGGGGAATTTGAAGGTTATCTAAGATGTAAAGAAGTTTTGAAAAATTAAATTCAATGCAAGTGTACTCTGAGGTATGGCGTTAAGTTGAAGACCATCTGAGTGGTTCATTGCCATCTTTTCAAGCCACATAGTAAACAGAAAAGAAACTTCGCTTTGAGTAATGGAGTCTTTCGTCACACCACACACACCTTATAAGCAGGGTTTCAATTCCTCGGTGTTTACAGTCCGCCTTTAAAGAAACATTACCTCAATTGAGATCAGTAAAAGGTTCGCTATAACTGAGAGGTCACTATAGCGAGGTTAGACGAGACCAACACCCGAACATCCAAACAGCTAACCGAAGTTTTTTATCCCATAATCTGTATTACCGTTGGTTGTTTGGAGACAGGCGACCTCGAAGCATTTTGAAGATTCTCTAGATATAAAGAATTCCAAGTGTCCACATTCATTTCAAGGATATTGTCTGAAGTATAGAGCTAACTGGAGGGCCGTATGAGCTGTCCGTCGTCAACTGCCTAGCCACATAACAAACTAAAAAGAAGATTTACTTTAAGCATTGAAACTTAAATTCTTCATAAGCGAACTTCCACATCCTCAAGAGTTCCCTGCCCGTGTCTAAGATAACATTACCTCCGCTGAGATCAGTGAAGGGTTCACTATAACCGAGCTGTCTCTATTGTGAGGTTCGACAGAGCCATTAAAACGATTCGAACTAACCGAAAATCCACCATGACAAAGTTCATATGCATCCTTTTACAGATCCTATTTTCTCTTTTATTCCGTCTTAATACCTTTAGCTTTTATTTTGTTTTCTTTAATTACAGTAACCTCCACTTTGGATGCCAATTATATGATCATCACTTTCACGTGTTAGGAAAAAGAACTGGTTGTTTTTTCCGCACATAAGTCATCAACAAATCCAAACAATATTAATACTTAGACGTGTCTTTCATCTTTAGAAACATACTCGTACATTTGAAATTCTAATAAAATTATTGCCTCAACAATTGCTTCAGGCTTCTTAGTTGTTCGATTAAAATGTTACTATTTCGACATATTTTGGTTCTATTAGTTCGGTTTTGGGGTTAGGTTTGAGAGTTTGGCAAAATTGCTCAATTATATCGACCGCTATCTTTGGTCCCACGAATCACCATATTATTATGTCTACAGATACATTTGGTCTCCTCTTAGACTGAATTGCGCAGCAAAAATCCAACAAGGATTACTGCAGCGACAATGTTCTTGGCTTTGGGAGTATGTACGACATAAATCGCAACAACGATAATCCCGTCATGGGGTGTCTTTGGTGTTTGAAAATTGGGCAATGGAAATCTCAATAATCATATATATATTTTTAAAATATAAAAAAATACGCTTTTAGAGCTAATCAGACTAAAAGAAGATTTTCAAAACTATTGAATATCCGCTAAGTTTTCATGCACCTATAATACATCAACATGAAATATAGCTTAGCCTTTAGTATTAATAATAGTATTAAGTATATTACTTTTATATTTGCAAAGAATATGAATTTTACCTTTTATTCGGAGTTACTCGTACATACACACCAACAACTGAAACACTTATAATACACCAACATGTAATTATAGTTTAGTCTTTAGTATTAATAATCGTATCAGAGTTACATATATATCCATACAAACAAGCATATGAAACTAATAAAAGCGTATTAATAAAAAGGATGATCACATCGACTGTGCCTTTGGTCGTGATAACTTTCCAACATAAATCCAAATGATATTTCGTTTGCTTAAAACATTCATGTCACGATGCGAATGTCGCTGATCTCACACCA
>JAXGGA010011004.1:0-44325 GCA_038373865.1 Uloborus plumipes
ATAGTTTTAAACTCTAGCTGTCGAAGGGGAAAAACACATCACCCATAAACTAGGATTACAACAAGTGATAACGTGACATTGGCAATAAGAAAATAATGTACAGTTCAATATTATACTTGTATATAGGTACACATGTGCATTACTAAATTTTTGCTCAATATCAAAAGTGACCTGGATTTTTTGTAATATTGTCTTAATTTTTTTTTCAAAGCCACTACGAAGTCTGCGTACTAATCGCAATTCTTGACTGAAAAAGTGATTTTTACCACATACAATTTTGAAGCCACTTAAATAGAAAATATAAGATATAGTGATTAAGACTTAGTAGAATGAAGTTTAATTTATCGAATAGTAACTTCCTTTTTTTCAGCAAAAATCTGTCGAAAAATTATGTAAACTTCAGGATATTTAGGAAAAAAGCTCTAAATTTAGGAATTTGAGGATAATATAATTTATTTTTCAGTATTACTAATCTTTCTATTTGAACAAAAGTATCAGTTGATCGAATATTATTTCCGTATTTGTTAAAAATGATTTCAGAGATCTTCAGTTTTCTACTATTTGTTAGTTTTTCCTTGCGCACTAACGATACTTTGGCTAAGTAAAATAAACAACCGTACAGTCAATGCAGGAGAATCCACCTTCAATACCTCATTATTGATGAAGGAGAGAAATTTCTACCCCATTTGAAACCGGTTTCACCCCGGGTCGGTGCATAAACACGGCCTCGGTAGGGAAAGCCGGGTTGAATCCTGCTGCATAAACGGGGCCTATGTGTTCCACAGGCTATTTTTGGGGAGTGAAAAGGGCCATTTTTCATTTTTTCTCAAGTTTAATATATTTTTTCATGATAATTATCTAACTTAGAAGGCTTATATCTTTTTAATGCCTTCGAATAACAAGACAGTTTTTGTTTCCTTTTAAAGTTCAATGTAATGCCTTCTTGCTCCATACATTTTCAAATTCTTACTACTTGTTTCACAGGCCGTTTTTGGGGAGTGAAAAAGGATATTTTTCATTTTTTTTCAAAGTTTGAAAGCTTATATCTTTTTAATGCCTTGGAATAACAAGACAGTTTTTGTTTCATTTTAAAGGACAATGTAACACCTTTTTACTCCATGCATTTGTAAATTTTTACTACCTGTTCCACAGACCGTTTTTTGGGAGTGAAAAAGGCCAATTTTCATTTTTTCTCAAGTTTAAGCAATTTTTTCATAATGAAAGACTACTGGTATCATCTAATTTTTTTCTGTGCTTCTAGTATCTATAACTGGGTGCAAGAGAAAAAAAAATTAGAACCCCACCGTCAGTCCTTCATATATTTTTTCATGCTTGAAATGACGAAAACGGCACTTTTTGAACCGCGAATTGACACGGGAAAATTTATATTTAGGCTTAACCCAAACCGTTTCTTTTTATGCACAAATAAAAGTTCATTCTTTTAGCTTCAAAATAAGCCATGTTTGATCTTTCTACCACTTTAAGTAAATTTACCAGAGCTGTTAGAAAAAAGATCAAAAATGCCGAATTTTACTCATCGGCGGAACAAAAAAATGGCTATATCTCGAGAATAAACTTTTTTCTAGAAAAAAATAAAACAGTTTGGAGGTACAGAATATTGGTGCATATTTCCTACTAAGTATGATCAAAATCAAAAATGGTGCGGCACGGAAATTTCTGAAAATTTGTTTATTTTATATAGAATGACCCAAATATATTGGCAAAAGAAACAAGAAGTTCTGTCAAGAACTAAACGAGCCTACTTTCCCGTACATCGACATCGGCATTCTAGCATCTGATCATTATTCTCTTGATCATCTGAGACTAAACATTATGTCAAACATACCTTTTTAGCACTTAAAGCTGATTTCTAAAAGCAAATATACCCCTCTCATCAGATGAAATAGAGACATAAAAAGTAAATAAATGAATAAATGAAGTTTTGTCGCACCTTTTAAAGAATGTAACTGTTACAGTTCTTCCGTAGAAAAATTCCTCAATCGTTTTCAAAAAAAAAAAAAATTAAAAGTACAAAGTACATCAAAACACATTTTATCAAAGAAAGGAAAAAAAACTCGTCCGTCGATAAAATGTCTCGATTTTCACTTTTAAACCGTTGCCAGTTGGTTAATATAAATAAAGAATAAAATGCTCTCGTGAATGAAACACTTTTGTTACAAAAAGAAATCGTCTGCCAAAAAAAATAATAGTAATAAATAAAATAACACAAATGAATAAATAAACAAAAAATCGTCTGCACAGTCAGTCATTTTTTTCTGAGCCTGCATTTCCGCCATGTTTGTGGAGTCGGAGTCGGAATCAGAGTCCTCACAGAAGATTATTCAGAAAAGTACTTTACAAACATTATTTATCAAAACCATTTTTTTTACAAAGTTAATTTGAAGGAAAACCGACTTTAAGTTCCAGGATCAACATTCAACTTAAATTCCCCGTAGGCGCTAATGTTAAATTTTTTTCTGAACGGTTCAATATTGAACGAAAAATGGTTCAAACCAAAAAAGCGAAATAAGGGAATGAACCTCTCCGAGATCTTTCAAACAAAAAAAAGTTTATTCCATTCGGATGGTTCACTCAGAAGTTATTAGGTGGGGAAAGGTTTCTTGAACGGTTCAATGTTGAACGAAAAAATGTTCAAATTGAAAATTTAAATACTGTAATGAAGTATCCTTGCTGAGATCCTTCGAACAAAAAAAAAGTTTATTTAAATCGGACTGTTCACTCAAAAATTATTAGGGGTGACAGCTTGCTTGAGCGGTTCAATGTTGAACGAAAAATTGTTCAAATCAGAAATGTAAATACGGGAATGAAGTATCCTTGATAAGATCTTTCGAACAAAAAAAAGTTTGTTCAAATCGGAATGTTCATTCAAAAGTTATTAGGGGGAAAGGTTGCTTGAACGGTTCAATGTTGAACGAAAAATTGTTCAAATCGAAAATGTAGATACAGGAATGAAGTATCCTTGAAAAGATCTTTCGAACAAAAAAAAGTTTGTTCAAATCGGACTGTTAACTAAAAAGTTAGCATCGCGGGACAGGTTGTTTGAACGGTTCAAAGTTGAACCAAAAATTGTTCAAATCGAAAAATCAAATATGGGAATGAGCTGTACTCGCCGAGATCTTTCCAACAAAAAAAAGTTTGTCCAAATCGGAATATTCATTCAAAAGTTATTAGGGGGGGACAGACAGACCGACCGACAGACCGACCGACACACAAATTCCCCATCTCAATACCCTACTTTCAAATTTTTAATTTTTCGATATTCATTTTACCTTTTTATTTTTTTAACTTGGCGATATTTTTTGGACTTGGCGATATTTTTTTTAACGGCGATATTTTTTGGACTTGGCGATATTTTTTAGATGCATTAAGCCAATTTTAATACTTTTTTCGTCTTTCTTTTATTTTTAACGGGAAAGTAGGCTAAAAAGCAGATCATGGAACGCAACTATAATTGCGAAACTGGATCACTTGATGTTTGATACTGATGTGCAATCATTTTGTTTCGAAAAAAAAAATATTAGGAGTTCATCGGTAAAAAAATCCATTTCAATAGATCCGAGTTCATCAATAAAATCAAATAGCGTATATTTCAATGCCGTAATTTTCTTTTCTTTATGGACAGTTTTAAAACAGTTTTCCATGACGCATGTTACTTTTTTTTTTTGTATATTTTTATTGAAAAAAAAATGCATATATTTTTTATCAGGTGCGTTTCAAAAAATTTCGAATACTGCATCAAATTAATTTTTTATAGTAATTCGAATAAAATGCAAAATTTGTGCAAAAAATAACTTTTTGTAAAATAACGATTGCGTAAAGAAAAGTCTGATTTCAGAAACCTTACTGGAATTTTACAAAAAAACGGTTGTTTTCATTGAAGTTTCCGTTTTGCTTTTCACAACTATTTGAGTACTTACAAATTAAACTTGAATTCAACGGTCCAAAAATGCTTCATTGTCATCATGGCATAGAATCAATATCATGACACTATTAGGCACAAAATCAATAAAGTCATATAAAAAGAACACCAGACTTATGCCAAGGGTCTTTTGTCACAAAGCCGCATGATCAATTCTTGAACAGAAGTATATTCGGGCCCGTTATTTCAAATTTTTTCGGGGGGGGGGGATGAGAGGATATATACTCAATGTATGCTAGAACTAAAAAGCAGAAAATACATTAACATCAACATCTCAGAGCCAGGTTGATCAATAATCACTTACTCAAACCTCTAAATGACTGAGGTGTGGCTTAATGTTGGTGATATTAGGCATCACACGAACATTACGACTAAGGGCGCTTTTCCACTTACCGACACGGCAACGATAAATCGTAAGCGATTGTGGTCATCCGACATTGGAGCACGCAAAATGCATTAAAATATGCTATACGCTTTTCCATCTCCCGATTCCAGAACGATTGTGCCGTCTCCGATCGAACACTGTCGTTTGTCGTCCCATTCGTGTCGGATGGCATCCGTCTCGCCTTTAAAATCGGGACGATATTCATCCATCTGTTTACTTTCTTCGAACGAAAGCAATGACGTTTAAATTCGACATCTCTGCATTAATAAAATATAAGCTTCAATTCGCAGACGATTGATAAAAGATGTAGCAATAAAAGATTTGAATCATTTTATTTTATACTTTGTTTCAATAATTGTAGCGCAGGCGATTTTTAATGCTTCAAAAAAGATTAAATTTTCATTCTGAACTTTCTTCGATGAGCAACACAGTAATAATGGCATTCAAGTTTGACGTGTCTGTTTTGTGTGAATTAATTGAGCAGAGACCGTGTCTATGGGATAAGCGATACATTTTAAACAAAAACAAAATTCACAGGGAAAAAGCCTGGAAGAAGTTTTTAGATGAGGAATATGACGGCAAAACTTCTACAGACATGAAAGAAACAGGTAAGTTCAAAGAGCATTGTTCGTAACTATAAAAATATATTATACACTTTAGATTAAACTACTTGTGTAAAATAACCTTGTCCAGATTTTAAATTTTTACTATTCTTTGTAAATTTAGTAAAAATATTTAAAATCGCCTAAAATCTTTTCGCAATTTCTTGAAAAGTGTATAAAACTCGCCTACAATGTAACTTTCTTTAAAAATATCGTGCACCCAATACCGCCTCTTAATTTGTTTTCTTTTTCTCATGAGGTATATGCAAATATAGTAGTCGTAATCTGTTAAATTGAGCAGCTATAATAATATACGTGCGAGCGTAGTGCTTTTTCAAAATGAAATGCGGTGGAAAATGACCCTTTCGGGAAAACGATATCGTTTGAGTGGAAAAGCAGTGCTATAGACGATACGACACCGTACTTATCGTTGCAGTATTACCGTGCGACTTTCGTCGTTGTCGTGTCGTCAAGTGGAAAAGCGACCTAAAGATGAAGTGTGGGAAGCGGCATTGTATTGCTGATAAGTCCAGTTGTGCCTACATATGTTTAGGAGTATTATCAGAAACAGATGCTCTTTCAAAGCTATTTTAATATTCCTTTGCATCTATTACATGATTTATAAAGTGCGATACACACAACTATCTAAATACATCCAAATAATCCACATGTTATCACTAAACAACCAGTAAGTTTTAACCTTATATTTTCAAATCCCCGCAGTTGATCCTTTTATTACGCAAGGCCCTTATTAAAACAGAATTTTACTGATGGAAAATCATATACTCGTAGTCCATAAGGAAGATCTTTCAGTCGCAATTCTTGTAGAAACTGATAGTGAAGTTTTATATAAAAAAAAAAAAAAAAAAAAACCAGCAGATTGTGTGAAAGATGTGAATTTCAGTTAAAAATATATTTTTAAAAATGCTACACAGAAGTGGAAAAACACAGCTACAAAGCCAGAGACAGTTGCTGATACTCTCAGAGTGTGACAGGCCATTCTTTCCGAATGTAACAGTAACAACGTTTCCTGTTACGACGGCAAGCAAAGTATGAGCTTTTTATGCATTTTTCCCCTGTCACGACATATTTATGCAGCTCGATAGGACCGACAGGACTCAATGGGCTGACCCTTTCAAATATTTATAAAGAAAGAAACGCAGCAGACGAAAACCTGACGTTTCGAAAAAATATATAAAAATGTGTCATGGAGAACGACCACGACTTACTGGTTAATTGTGGGGAGAGAATGCATTTTGAAAGAAGAAATATTCATGCGAAAAAGTTTAGACCTTCTTTCTCAAGTAAACCATGCAGCATATTTCAAAATGCAAAATCCGACATTAAAACGAAAGTCCACCCTTTTCTCAGGCCCGTCATTTCGAATTTTTCAAAGGGAAAAAGAGAGGAACAAGGGATATATATTGATCGTAAATTACACCAAAAAACAGCAACTACTTATACGTAAATTCATGAATTTCCTGAAGCCAGGGGGGTGGCAATTAACCACCAATCGCCCGAATAACCGGCCTGCATTTTCCATTTAAAATTTCATTCCGTCACGTGTCTCTATCTCTACATTCTTCTTCGTAAGGAAAACACTAAATATTTCACAAGAAAAAAATGAATAAATGGTTAGCTTTGTAATGAATTTTTTAGTTTTTCAAAAAAAAAAAAAAAATAATAATAATATCTTGAAAACTGTAGCCCCCGCTCTTCACGGATTTTTACATCCGTCACTTTCAATACGAAACCTTTATTTTTATAAAATTTCGTATGCAAATAAAATACCAAAGTCAGAATTGATTAATCGCAACTCTTTGCTCCAGACATTTGATTAGATATGCGATAATATCAAACCAACCCGCAAAAAAAGAAAGATCCGTCCCATTTCATACCATCAGCAGCACTTTTTGCTTAAGGCAACCCAGGGTAGTCTTTTACATTTTTATGAGTTCAAATGACCTCGGCTCGCCATGCAAATTGATTCGCAGATACGTCTGACCGCATGCAACCCATGTGGAATTTCAAATTTGCTGTCACTGGATTTTTTCATAAAATATTTTTGTCTTTGCCATTTTTCAAGGTTGTATTAAAGCAAAAGAATACGCTCCTGAACTGATCGAGGAAGATTATTATTTTACTTTATGCTCGGAATAATTTCGAAGGCAAAGACTTTTTCGATTAGTATTATTCCTACTTGCACGAAAAATATACTACACACATACCTAAACAAGTTAAGTAATTTAACACCAGGCTCGTGGATATAAGGGATGGGGACGAGCGCCCGTCTTTTAGAAAACTTTTTGTTGATTTTTCGATACTGAAATTCAAAAAACACTTTTTAACGATTTCTGATGATGTTAGAAGTTTTGGTTTTCATGGAATTTTTTTGAAATTAACATTCCAAAAACGCAATTTTAGACTAGCTTTTGTAACGTTGGGGGAGGATAGATTCAGCAATTTTCCTCAGGACATTTTTCAAATTTGAAGTTATAAAAATGCGATTGCATGCCATTTTTGTTACGTTGACGGCAGGGAAAAGTTCATGGACTTTCCTGATCTGGTATTTTAAACTGATGACGCCTTCTCCGAGGAGGTAAATTCTGGCTGCGCTAGTGACCCAACACAACACTTGACATTGACTCCGCTAACTCCGATCGCTGCTGCGGTCTACAAACGAGATTTCCGGAATAAGTAAACACCTGAATATATTTAGATTACGGTTCAACATTTCAATCGAACCTAATCACAGCTACGAGTACACCACAAACAATTCCGATTTTTATCGAACGGCTCTCGGCGAGTCAATAAATAACATAATGGTTATAACTCAAAAGTCAAGAACAAACCTTCGCTTTATCGCGGCCAAAATGAGATACCTTATAAGGTTGAATCGGAGATAAAGAAAACAAACATTGAGAAAGCGCTGCGGCTACGTTTCCGGAATAGCAAAACGGATTCAGGAAAAAAGCTATCGAGCCTGAAACGGAAGTCGTACAGGAAAAAATAATAGGTTGAGGAATTTCCCATGAAAGATGAAATCGGAAATCATACAAACGTGGGAAATACAGCGAAGGCTTTAAGAGATTTATGTTTAATCAAAAAAAAAAGGTGACAGAAAACTGACAGGTAGATTACGGGAAGATAAGTTCGGATTGTAAAGACAAATTATTTTCTTCGTTTAACTTGAATATGGCAGAACTAATAATTTTCTGAACTGCTAATATTGGGATTTTTTTTTTCAAAAGAGTTAAATAGTAAATATAAAATCCAGTGTAAAGAATCTACTAAAAATCAAAAATAGAAAGTTGAATTAAAGTAGAGCACTCGAAAATGAAGATCCGACATTTTCAAAAGACATTTTTCTAACAAAACAAATTCTACTGAACTTGGAGGCGGAAATTTAGTTTTAAAATACAGTGGGCAGAAAAGAATCTCGTGAACAAATGAATAAAACAGCAAGAAACAAGACAAACAGCAACTCAATAAAAAAAAAAGGGGTGGGGACTTTGTTTGGATGTCCTTTCACAATCTCCACTACAACAAATGCAGCAATAATCCTTGTTAAAAAATATTAACTTGCTTCAAATAAGTTGAGTTGAGGGCAAACTGAATCTTCTATCTAGAGTTTTTTTTTTAGATCTTATGCTTATTTATTTACAACTCTAAACATTTCAACATCTATTAGCATGCGTTTTTTACAACGGAAAAAAAAACACGACAAAAAAATCCCATTTAAGTCACTAAATTTCTCAGCCATTACACTAAAAAACTACCTATCGCACTTATCAGCAAAGAACTGAAAATAGAAGAAGGACCAGCATTATTTTAATTTGTATCCTTGAATGGCGACCTTCCCAAAATTGCAGGTATCATCATTAACGTACACCTGTATCGTGACATTGAATCAAAGCAGATGTTAATCAAAATTGCTCAGAATTGACCTACTAAAGTGATCAGGGAAGTACAAATAAACGAAATATCAAAGAATCTTTCACCTGCCTATACACTTTCACTTCACTAGTACTATTAGGGAAATTTCGTTCAATGGAAATATTTACTGCCACCTGCCATGATAGCTCGTTAGTCGTTACTTCGACGGTATCCCAACAGACAGGTAAGTTGGCGTTAAACTCGAAAGGATTGCTCTCTGCTATGAAGAATTCGAATTCATTTTCCTTTCTGCAAGTCTTGAACTAAGCCACTTAAAAAAAAAATTCTTGATGATGGATTTTCGTGGTGGGAAGTTTTACAGTGCAGTAATGCGCGGTAATTTAGCACCAAATGAAAAAAAAAAAATTGTTTGTCACTAGTATAAGCATTCCAAAAAGCTTTAAAATACCGCAAGAAAGTTAAAGAAACATGGAACAATGAAAAGACATGATGGAATAAGAAAAAAGTTACAACATTCACGAAAGTCTGATCACCGAAACGGTAAGGGATGCTTGAGCTTTCCATCTCAGAATTTTTAGAGGGACCAAAAACTTTTATTTATTTATTTACTTATTTTTTAAACAAATGCGAACTAACTCGGAATGAAAATGTATTTGACTTCGGCAGAAAACGAATCTCTTCACTTCAGGAATAAGTAAACCCAAATTGCAAGAGATTCTTTTTCTCAATTTTTACTTTCAAGGAAAAAAATCGTGGCAGTTACAAAACCTTATATTTCATAAATTTTATTCGCTTACTTGAATAATTACACACGAAAATGATTAACTGTCACCGTAATCTCGTATGCAAATGGAAAGACAGTGCAATAAATTAGCTTTTGTACAAGAAATCCGCAACTACAACAAAATGATGCTTAAAAAAGTGCAAAAGCAGTCCAAGAACCAAAAAATTAATTACATACAACACGGTGAAACTGAGTTGGAATATCTGAAAACGTGATCTACCTTCGTTATTGTGACAACCAAGAAAAATGGTCTGTCACGCAAAATGGTGAGACCATTTTAACCATGGGTCTACAAAACGTAAAAAACAATAAGAAACACAGTAGCACTGGAACACTGCCAGGAGAGAAAATGCTGCATCAATTAATTTTGTTAGGTTAGCATTAGAATATAGGATTATCGTGTTTGCCATCAAGTTTAATGAATCGCTTCCCACTGCAGGCTACTCCTGAAATATTCGCGTTAAGGTGCGAAATTAATAAACGAATGCATCTGCAGTACGATAATAAGCACTAACCTAATTCTACTTTAAGATGCAGGAATAACTTCCAGAATAAACAGATTATTATCAAAAGCTGATTGGCAGCTATTGTCAAACATTCTTTTTTAGTAGTTAGCAGCTTAATAAAAAAATCCCGGAAGCATTCAAACCAATGCAATATTGAAATAATAATAAACATATTCAAATCATTTAATCTGCTTAAAATTTAATTATCTTTCCGAGGCATTTGAGTAAAACACAACTGATGCAAGGAAGGTATTTTGACAATTTTTATCGCACATTTAAAGCACAAGCATATTCGAAAAAATAATACAGATTAGTAAAAAAAAAATAATTTAAAAATAAAACCATTCATAACTTTTTAAACCTCATGTAATAAGCTGAACATTTAGCCAAATGTGGTGCCAGAAATTCATGTTTTGCTGGAACAAAACTTTTGATAATATTGTGCTACTCAAGAGGGAAAATATGCTATTTTGATGAAACGTTGGACTCCCCTTTTTACATGGTATTGTAATTAACATTTTTCTTTCTCCAGCCCAAGCTAACGTGAAAAAAAAAACACATACTCAAAACTATTAAACTGATAATTAAACTAGGTAAAATAATCACAGCCCCCTTTTTTGAGACTTCTGTAATATTTCATGTCTCCACAGTTGAGACATTGTAAATCCATCACTATTCCAAACTTGAAATTTGGGTTATTAAAAAACTTAAGAACCATCATTCTCTACAGCCATTTTTTCACTATAAAATGACCTTTGAACTAAGAGCAGCATTTCCTAACTTCAGTACCTTTGTTGCAACTCTGTTGACTATCTTTGCTGTCCTTCATAACAAAAGGTTCAATTTCCACAATGTCTCAAGTTCTATATATCATACAAAGATTTTGACAAAATAAAAAATATAGATTTTTTCCAACCCTTCAGCCAGATTCAACCACTTAATAGAAAAACTTTAGAAATATGCATGCATAATTTAAGCAGTGAGTTACAGCCCCTAAGCCAGGGATAGGCAGAACTACATATCGCATTTATGTGTATATGCATAAATTACTCTGAAATTCTTGAACAGGTATCATAAATAGCATAATGGTTCTTTTAGACAGAATTAATAAATTGAAGATTTCTCATTGTACTAATTTTTGAGAAACCCAGGGTTAGACAACCACACCCAAAGGTGGATCTAGAAATGCCAGGGCTTCCAGGAAAATGCAGAACTTCCAGAGAGGGGCGATTGATTTTATTGCGTATCCTTTACAACAAATCCTGATTTACAATTTTTGACCTTATACGTTTTGGACTTCAATTGCAAAACTATCTTGAGCAGAGTCCTTGAGCTCCCTCCTGCTAGCATCAAAGACAGGGCAAAGATACCTTTTTTGAACTTCAATGTTGGAAATTTACTAATTGAAAGTCCTTCAAGGGAGGGGACGATTGCCCCTCCCTTGTATCTGCCCCTGACCACACCCACATGCTCCACAAATGCATAGTACTAAAACAGGAACAATTATTATCTTCATTTTAAGATCAATCACAACATTTTCCTATTTTCAATGGAATCCCAGTAGTTTCAACTGCCATCGAACTTCCTCTGAATTACAAGGAAAAAAAAAAGAGAACACACAAAAATTATCTTTAAAAATGTCTTAATTAAAATATGCAGGGTGACAAAAAAAAAGACATGCTAAATTTCGAGGGAATGAATATCAAAACACTGCCAAGTAATAATAGTTTTCAACATGCCAAATGAAGTTAATAAAGCTTGACCACCAAGAAATGAAGCATGACCTTGAAACGGAAACAGACTACTTCATTTTAAAATAGGTAGGATCAGTGAGAAAATTAATCTGTCACTTTACTTTGTTAATTTCGCTATTTACTGCCTGTGTATTTTCTCTAATGCTATCTGTTATAAAATGAAACAGTTCGTTTTCGCTTCAAGGTCAGGTGCCATCTCTCTGTTGTCAAACTTTAGAGGGAACTATTTAGGACAGTAAAAGCAAGTAGGCAATGCATGCAGAGAGGAAATTCTCCTTAACAGTTTTCACAAGAGTGAAATCAAATTCGAAGAGTGAAAGATATGGAAACGGTGAATGCAATCATCAAGGATGCCCACCAAGAGTACACTCTTCAGGCAATGATAGAAATAAGCGGTGGCGAGTCCCATTTTGTGATCAACGATTTTAATTTGACGCCTAATATTTTGGGTCATATTGGAGCTCTTTTCTTCTCAACTCATGGTGACTAACATAAAGAATACATTTGCAAAATTAATTTAAAAATGCAAGCAATTATGTCTCACTCATTTTGTTATTTATTTCGTTTTTTTTTTTTTTTTTTTTTTTTTTTGATATATCCACAGAGTGCAGCACTATTATAGGCATTTTTTAAAAATATTCGGATATAATTACGATTGATTTATTAAAAATGGTACATAACATGTTCATTTTGGGACCTAAAGAGTTATACTAGGTGTCCCCAGATTTTTAATTCTTATTTCTAACACTGCTTTGAGGTACCCTTGCCACCCTACTCCCAACTGGGATCCAGCTCCTGGTTTAGGTGGGGATCATTTTCAGAAAGGGAGGGGTCAAAGTGCAATTTTTGTGCAAGCACAAGGGATTTTTGGCATTTTTATTTGTTTACACCCAAAAAATTTTTAGGCTGTATTTGATCATATAAGGGGATGGAGGGTCATGACCCCCCCCCCCCCGGATCAGCTCATGCCTACTCCATTGCACAGCTGCACTATTGAACTTGCAAGAAAGAGTTGTTTTCAGAGATATTTCTAATTTTTGAAGGTGATGTTGTAGCACGTCATATTAAGCCAATGCGCCATTGTCATCATCCTTGAGGAGATGAGCCGTAATAGTAACAATGCCATAAAACATTGACTTTCTAAAAATGAAATGGAAGATGGCGGAAGAGTCATATACTATTTTAATTTTGAACAATGAATGTTTAAAACTCTGTAACTTAAAAAGAAAAAAATCAAACATTGAAATAATATTTTCTAAAATCTGCATCATTCATCCCCCTATTTTCCAGTGAAAATTTTTTATTCAGATCACAAAGTTTGAAAAAGTTGCACTAAATTTCTGAGGCATGTAATTCTGAACTTCAATACGTGTTTGTGAATCCTGTAACACAGACTCAAAGAATATCTCTTACAAGATTATAATACACTGCTCCATGGAAAAGTTTGTTGCATCATTGTTCTAAGAATGACTCCTACCACTACAGAATTTAAAACATACGAAGAGTAAAAACCATGCTAAATACAAAATGAGTGATGTCTAAGTCTAAGAATCACAAAAAAGAAAAAAACAAGGAAATTTTAAAAGCAAATGCAATTGTATTTCAAAATATAACAAAAATTTATAATGCATTAAAACATAAAAATCAGCTAAAATGTGTACATTTTAAGCCTAATCAGTAAAAGTTACATGTTTGCACCATGTAAAATGAAAGTGAAGATAAATCTGAGAGCAAGGTTAAAATTGAGGTTGAGGCAGCCAAGCAGGTTCGTCCATCGTCCACTAGACGCACTTTCTTTCTCTCTCTCTGGCACACTAGGTGCAAATGAGATGAAAGTTTCTATTCCCAAGCCAGCTCTAATTTCTCCCTCTTTAAAAAAATTCTATTCAACGTCATCTGTTTTGTTCAATATCATCAAGAGTTAGAAATGGATCATGTGACATCAAGCTCATTACACCAAAATCATCAATAAACTGAAACTGAAAATAAAATAAAATGCTCACACATATAATTACTGTTATAGTCACTCGAGACTAAAAATCAAATCACTTACCAGTAATTTTTGAATTTTTTTTTTTTTTTTGAAAAATCTTCAAATAGTTATCTTAAGTCACCGAAGCAATATGGCTGAGTTCGGCCTGTAATATTTTGAAACACGAGGGAAAAAAGAGCATAATTTATAGAACATAGCATTAAAATATGGTTAGATTATATTTGATTGTTAGAAGTGGCAGTGCCCTGCCTCTTCTAACGTTTGATGTGTCCTACCCCCTTTTTGACATTTTTTTACCCTTTGCTGCCGATATTACGCCAGTGCTTGATGCTATAAAGAGTTTCTCTTCAATTAATATAGTATATCAGGTGTGCATGAGAGTAAGGGGAAAGGGGCAATTCATAGGCAGCGAACATGTAATTTACCCTCTATGCCCCTTGGAAGTTTTAAAAAAGCATTCATCATAAAAACAAACTTTTTCTCAAAAGGTAAACGCACATGCGAACCTTGCTTTAAAAAGTAACTTCCTTATTTTTGCTTTATCTGTAAGAAGTTGATTAGAAAATAAATATGAATTTTTAACGTTTTTTGAAATTTTACAAACTCAACATCAAAAAGCATTTTTTTATTATTTACAAAATAATTACTATCACAAATACTTGGATTTTATATGCATTGCATGTTGTACACAAAAAAAGGGAAAAAAACACTTTTTTAATGGAAAAGGTTTATAAAAAAATGCCTTTTTAACTGAACTTAAATGCTCTTCAATCTGAAAGCTCCTTGCCACTTTATTGAACTGAGTGAAACTCTTAAAGTTTTATGCACCTCTTTAACATTAAATTGCTTTCAGTAATTTCACATAAATAGGAAAAAATTACAAATGTTCACAACACTTTCACTACATGATCTATTTGTTTGCTTGAGCCACAAAGTGTAAAAAAAGTTGAGAAGTCAAGCCCAGAGTTGGAAATAAGGACTTAAATCCAGGCGGCACGCAGACTCGGATAATATAGATGAGCACATAAATGCTGTTTCCAGAAAGTTTTCAAAATTACAGAAATTTTTTTAATGTTTCGTAAACATATTTCTGTACCCTTACTTTCTTTAGCTAGCGACAAATATTGGTCAGTTTTGAGATGGCATGGTGCAAAATAACAGTGCTGAAAGATGCATATATAACTGAAAAACATGCTGATTGCACAATGTACATTTGTTCTTCTTGCTTTCAACTTTATTTTTTTCTGTTGGCCGCTATATATCAGGAGAAGTACACTACTTTTTGCAGAAATATTTTCCAAGATTGTATGAGCTTGCAGTTTAAAATTTTATCTAGGTCTGGCCTCACGATAGCACCTAATGCTAGGCATCAAAACAATTGTGCCAATTTTAATGAATAAAACATGTATCCATATTAAACCTACTGCTTAAATGCAATGCCGTATTTTACACATTACTGGCGGCATATTTATAAAATATACTGATGCAAAGGATTTTTTTTAAGACAAAATTGACACAAATTTACCTTTCAGTCGAATCATGGGTCTTAATCACATTGAGTCAGGGGAAAAAAAGGTTAAAGTGTTCCAAAATTTAAGGAATTAAATTTGACAGCAAGAGCTCATGGTTTGTTTAAATGACTTTGTATACGTGAATAGAATGGACATGGACTTTAGTACATATTTTTAAAAAAATACAACTCATAAAAAACTTCGCGTGTACCTGTTTGCAAATATGATATTTTACTGCAAGAACATATGTGTCCAAATTATATGAAGGGCAATTTGAAAGACATGCACAGTCAAAGTTTTTTAAAATCTCTAAATTTCAAACCGATTCTACACAAAATTTTTTTTATATAAAAAGTGGCAAAAACATATGCTCTACTGTTTATTTATATTGAATAGTATAAACAGTTAATTTTAATCAATACGAATTCAAATTTCAAACTTTGTGAGTATAAAACTCATCATTAGAAGTCAATGTTAAAATATTTTGCGTTAAAATGAATTATGTAGATGCAGCCTTACATGTATAAAACAATCTTTATTGTTAAAATTTGAAGGTTATTTAATCTTCCAAATAAAACAAAAAAGGAGGTATAAAGAATCATTAAACAATTAAAACAAATTTGTTTATTAAGGTAGGGTTGCAAATGCAAAGCTATCAAAACATTTGAAATAAACAAAATGACCCCTATTTCAGTTAAATGTCCCCTATTTTAATTTAATGCCCCATTTCAATTACAACTTTTCTTCAAACACTGCGAATTTTAAAAAAATAATAAGACATTAGGAAAACTTCACAATTATTTTTCAGAGCATTTGACAAACAAACTGGAAGGATTATATTAGGGGTGCACAACCTGCGGCCCGCGGGCCAAATGCGGCCCGCCGCGTAGCGATGTGCGGCCCGCGAGTGCATTTAATTTTTTCTTTTGAAATAAGACAAAAATAAATTTTGAAAAAAAAAAAAAAAAAATCAGGAAGTTTTTTTTTTAACTCAGAGAGGAAGATGAAGTATGAGGTTTTCCTGGTGGGATTTTTAACTACACACACCGATTAAAACACTCCAAAATTCGTTTGAAGAAAGATTTCAGGACTTTGTTGGAAAAAAAGAGTGGACCTGAAAATTTCAATTTTCAATTACTAACCAGTGGACAGCAGACCCTTATAGCTTCTTGGTATTGATTCAGCAAATCTAATAATTGTTATAGTAACAACCAAGACAACCAATAAAAAAAATAATAATAAATAAAAAAAAACGCACCATTTTGAAAAATGTTACATGTATTTTTTTTTAATATTCCTTTGCCCAAGATCTACGTTTCCAACTTGAATGGTAAAAATTCTCCTTATTTGACTTTATGTGACAAATGCTTTGCATTTTGGGCATCTTTTCATGTGTTTTTTCGATGCCGTGTGCAAAGCGTAATTTGTGACTTTACATGTAATTTTTCAGCAATCTTTTAGCATCGGCTTTCAGGTTACGATATTTCTTCTTTTTTTTGAAGTGGTGGACTTTGCAAATCATACTGAACAAGAATGCAAGCGTATTTTTCAAAACAAATACGATAATTTTTTGTTTAACTATCATTTTTTAATTTTTGCACTGGCCCCGTGGCGAACGGATATTTTTCGATCAAAAAGACGCAAAAAAAAAATAAAGATAAAAGGTTGGAGCTATTGTTAATGAAGCTCTTGGAAGAGATGGAGTTAGTTGCCTTACTGACCTCTTATATGTGCAAATCAAGTTTCTAATAGTTGAGAGAAAGTACTGGTGCATGCTGATGCCAGGCCCATCATTTTTCAAAATTTTCCAGGGGCAAAGGATATATGCTCAATGCAAATTACATGACAAAACTTATTCAAAATGAAAAAACAAAAACAAAAAACATGACAATTTCTCAAAGCATGCGAGAGGGGGGGGGGGGCAATTACCCTTCACGAGCCCTCCAAATAATGGGCTTGCATGCTGCCCTCCAATGGAGCTCCTGTTACGAATGTGGCCCTTCACTGAAAAAGGTTGTGCACCCCTAGATTATATGAACGCTCACTGAATAACAGGAATGTTCACACCTGCGTCCAGTTTCACACGCTTGACAGGTACGAATATTTTTAAAATACCGATGAAGTCAATTTCATACAGGATGCAGAAACATTTCATTCACCACAAACCCAAGTTTTATTTCAAAAACCATGCAAGATTTAAATTGAGAAGGGAGATACAAGAGAAAAGCCATCTAATAAAATGCATAATATTTATAAGGAAATGAAACTAGGCCTAATACCGCTGAGGTAGAATTTCAGCAATGCTATAGTAAACTGACAAGCGAGATGCACACATAATATCGAACATAACATCAACAAATCGGATTGAATACTAATGCTTCTTCGATTGTTTATTTTTTGTTCTTTCTCTAATTACAGTGCGTTTTCAAGCGTTACGCACCGAATACGGTAAATCCATGAGCAAAACGCACGTAGCTTTTTCGGTAGATCGTCCTACAGACATTAGATTTCGGTAGAAAATATCCTTACCTTTAGCGTACGTCACGTATGCGAAGCAAGCAATAAAAATTCCAAGGTATTTCATATTTAGTACATGTAAATGATCACAGTATATCCAGTTCTAAAAGGCAGAAAAATAATATTTATTTTTCTGAGTTATAACTACGTGAATACCACACACCACAAGAGTTGCACTGTTCGTAGAGATCGCTGCTGCATGTCTCTCTCTTCCCAAATTGAAGGGTTACCATAGGAAAGCTTATCTTCGACGCCAAAACACTGCTGGCGGAGTGTTGAGTTTCGCCAAAGTGTAGGGGAGTTCCGATTGGTGTGACAAGATTGGAATGAAAGACGATTAATTGTTGTCAATATTAATTGCCATATCCCAGTGGCGGATTAACACATTTGGGGGCCTGTCGGAATGTGTTTTTGGGGTTCCCTTTGTCAATCATTCGTTTGATGAGAGTTTTTGAGAAATAATTATTATACTGGAGAACAAAATATTTGTTGCATATTTTTAGAGTTTATTTATTTTTGTGAGAGATTATTTATTTTTCTTCCTTTACATAATTCTTAAAAAAAAAATACTTCAAAATGTTATTCAAATTTTGTAAGCTTCAGAGTAGTAGCTCACCTATAAGGTTCAGCACCCCAGGCGAGCTTATGAAATTGCGCCTCCCCCGGCCCCCTCCCCTCAAAGCCGTCCCGATTGAAGGTTACAGGAGGTCACTATGACCTCCCGATAAATTTTATTACTCCGAAAGATTTTATTGATTGATTTCCAAAATTTAGAGACAACTTTTTCGATTACTGATCATGACAATTATTTTTAATTGTTAATATTAGTTTTCTCCATTCACATTTTCTTTTCTATTTCGACTTTAAAAACACTTAAGTATTTATTTCTGAGCAATTATTTATTTTGCTCTATTTCCTGTCGCCCTTTTTTATTTAGAAATTATAGTTCAATTATATTCAATTTCTGTAAGATAATTTACGTTTTGTTATTTATGAACTTGCATTATGGTAAGTAGAATTCAAATGTGTAGTAAGTAGCCTGTGGTCAGCAGACATTTTCTGTAGCTACTTTTTCTTACTATCAGCCTCTAGATACACGACTGTTGTTCCGATTAAAATTATAAGGTAATCTTAATCTAAAAACATCAGATAAAACGTAAAAAAAAGTATAGAAAAATGCTGCAACATTAAAGATGTGCATATTTATTCAAAATAGAGAAATAAAATTAAAAAATTAGCATTACTTTGACCATTTATTTTTGTCAAAATTAAATAAAATTAATTAATTAAATACATAAAGCGTGTGCATGTATGAAGTGTCAAAAACATCAAAAAATAAGTGAAATAATAGAATCAAACGAGAGATTATTTAGCCCAAGAGAAAATATACGTACAATGAGCCAGCAGGAACTATGTTATGTCCTGACAATGCTGAAATACTTATATTTTTATATTATGATCTAAAAGCACAAGATTTTTATTATTTATAATAAATGGTAAATGAATGTCAGCTGTAAGGATCCATTTTTTTTCGATACATAATATTAATTACACTGAAAGAATACTTAAAATAAATAGCATGGGAATGTAGGGCAAAATGAAATAGTTAAGATAACATACCTATTTCAAAATGAACAAATTGGAAATTTGTTCTGAAAACTTAACTAAGTGCTAAAACTTAATTTCTCACTTAAATATCTTTCTTTCCTAAAATCCTGCAACGCCGCTATAGTACTTTGTACTGGTTACATTGGCAAAACTTTGTGCTTTTTCCATGTATTGTGCTTAGTATTCATGCTTTGAATGATGTGATTGAGTGCAGTGAGTATAAGTGTAAGCATTTTGTCATTTCGAAGTATTAAAATAGGGTAACTCAAGATAATTCCCTCGCATTCGACATCTACGAGTGAATTTATGTATTTAGTTAAAACTATTCGCGAAATTGAATTGAAACAAGAAGTTCTGTCAAGAACTAAACGAGCCTACTTTCCCGTACATCGACATCGGCATTCTAGCATCTGATCAATATTTTCTAAATAATCTGAGACTAAAAATTATGTCAAACATACCTGTGTGTGTAGCACTTAAAACTGATTTCTGAAAGCAAACTGTACTCCTCTCATCAGATGAAATAGTTACGTAAAAAGTAAATAAACGAATAAATAAAGTTTTGTCACACCTTAAAAGAATGTACTGTTATGGAATTAGTAATATCTGAGCAGTCAATTAGATATAATATGTCTTTTTAATAATTTTAAGTTATGGTTCTTCCGTAGAAAACCTCAATCGTTTTCAAAAAAAAAGTAAACACATTTTGTCAAAGAAAGAAACTAAAAAAAGAAAAACTCGTCCGTTAATAAAATATCTCAAATTTCATTTTTAATCCGTTGCCAGTTGTTAAATATAAATAAAGAATAAAATGCTTTGGTGAATTAAAAATTTTTGTTACAAAAAAAACCGTCTGTCAAAAAAAAAAAAAAAATAGTAATAATAATAAATAGATAAAATAAAACAAACAAATATAGAAACAAAAAATCGTCTGCGAAGTCAGTCATTTTTTTCTGATCCTGCATTTCCGCCATGTTTACGGAGTCGGAATCAGAGTCCTCACAGAAGATTATTCAGAAAAGTACTTTACATACATTATTTATCAAAACCATTTTCATACAAAGTTAGTTTGAAGGAAATCCGCCTTTAAGTTCAGGATCAACATTCAACTTAAATTTCCCCGTTGGCATTAATGTTAAGTTTTTTTTTTCTTTTCTGAACGGTTCAACATTGAACGAAAAATGGTTCAAATCAAAAAATGAAACATGGGAATGAGCCTCTCCGAGACCTTTCGAACAAAAAAAAGTTTATTCAATTCGGACGGTTCACTTAAAAATTATTAGGTGGGGAAAGGTTGCTTGAACGGTTCAATGTTGAACGAAAAAATGTTCAAATTGAAAATTTAAATACGGTAATGAAGTATCTTTGCCGAGATCCTTCGAACAAAAAAAGTTCGTTTAAATCGGACTATTCACTCAAAAGTTATAAGGGGTGACAGTTTGTTTGAACGGTTCAATATTGAACGAAAAATTGTTCAAATCAGAAATGTAAATACGGGAATGAAGTATTCTTGATAAGATCTTTCCAACAAAGAAAATTTGTTCAAATCGGACTGTTCACTAAACAGATAGTATAGCTGGACAGGTTATTTGAACGATTCGAAGTTGAACCAAAAATTGTTCAAATCGAAAAATCAAATATGGGAGTGAGCTGTACTCGCCGAGATCTTTCCAACAAAAAAAAGTTTGTTCAAATCGGAATGTTCATTCAAAAGTTATTAGGGGGGACGGACAGACCGACACACAAATTCCTCATCTTAACACCCTACTCTCCAATTTTTAATTTTTCAAAATTTAGTTTTCCTTTTCATTTCCTTTTGAATTCTTTTTTTTTTTTGGCTTCGCGATATTTTTTAGATGCATTAAGCCACTTTTAATGTCTTTTTCGTCTATCTTTTATTTTTAACGGGAAAGTAGGCTAAAAAGGCATTAGTTCATTACAATTTGATGGCATTACATTCTTTAATCAAATAGCTATTTTCAATGCTTTAATTCCATTTCAACTACGCATTATTTATCAGAACATAATTAAACTATTTATTTCAGAAATCAGTCAACAGACAAGCTTTGAAAGTTCGAGAACGCATTTTACATTTATTTAAAAAAAAAAAAAATGTGCAGGTTACACCATTTTAAATTGAAATATACACCATATTTAGATACGTTTCTCCAGTAAAAGGTGTTGTAGTCGCGATCAAACAATTTAATATGATACTATAAATGCTTTCTCAAAATTAGAAATTTTGTCTGTTGACTGATTTTTGAAATAAACGATTCAACTATTTGAATGACTGAAACACAGTAGAACCTAATTATTGTATTTTGATTGTTATTTACATTAAACCGTACATTATTAAAGTAATCCTTAGCATTCAGTTAAATAATATTAATTACAATTGTAATGGTAACCTAATATTAGTAACATAATAAGGCATTGAAATTGCTTTATAATTAATATTGTTTAATTGAATTGCAAATAGAATGCTTATGACTTAGGACAGTTATTCATAGAAATCGGTATTCTTCTCACCAGGTCCATCATTTTGAGGTGCCCTTCTCAAGGAAATTTTTCCCAGGAGGTTGGGGGAGGGAAGGGGGCATAATGTTTTTACTCAAGATGTATCAAAAGAGAAACACCGAAATCCATGCCCGTATATTTACACGTAAATCCTTCCTGTCAGTTTGATATTCGTAGTAACAAACTGATGCGAAATAAATATTTTGTTGCTTTTGGTTCGCAAGTGAATCCACCACAAAGTCTGATTTTCATTACTTGAATACCCTGCTCATTCGACAACATTTTAAGTAAACTGTTATTATTTTTGTTAATTGAGGCAAAAACAAAAATGATAAAAACTGATTTATAGTTACCATCAATGAACACTAGACATTTTGTTTCGCCTCCTTTTCCGGAATGTATTGAACACGCATAGTTAAAGATCCCACTAGGGTTGATCTACCCTCATCGAATTTCCTAAAATTATTAACATTAATGAAGAGTAAAAGTTGCGAATAAAACGCTAAAGTAAATGTTTCTTCCTGTTTCAAATCTCTAATCAGGATTGTCATGGGCTAAAAGGTACCAAAAAAAAGGACTTATTTACCCTCATCCAGGGTTGCCCATCCCCACCCCCACCCCCCCAAGTTCAATGGCGCAAATTCACCCCCCCCCCCCCAAATGTTTCACAACCCCATTGTGCTTTTTATTTTTATTCCTCTTTTTTATTTTATTTATTTTTTTAAATATCATTTATTTATTTTTTAAACATTACTAATTATTTATTTTTTTAAATGTTATTTATTTAGTTTTTAAATATTATTTATTTATTTTTTTAAATATTATTCATTTATTTTTTTTAAATATTGTTTTTATTTTTAAATAAAAATTTTTTTAATATATTTTAGTAATTTTTTAAAGTACTAATTAGTGCAGAATGGAATCGCTTTTTTTCAAGGGATATTTGCATAAAATCTGACTTTTGTCTAAACTTTTGCAGGAATGAAAAAAAAAAAAAAATGTCTTTAGCAATTTCCGATTTTCCTTTCGGTTATATTTTTCGAAACTCCAGACACGTATTTGGGACCATACTATGTACCTGCAGCAGAAATTTGAAAGCATTTCGCCGAGTAGTTTTCTTTTTAATCATATATTTGCATTTTGTCTAAACTTTTACAGTTGTATACTGTAAAAACAACATTCATTTTTTACAGTGTATTCCCATTCACTCAAAATTATTTCCAGCTTTAAAACTTACGCCTTTGAGGGGGTTCTTGCTTTAGAAGGCTCAAAACATACGTTCTTTTGGGGAAATTTTTTCAGGATAAAAGTTTAGCGAACTTTTTAAATTATTATTTTCGGATCTGAATATGGGAAAAAACTTTTTTTTAGAGAAAAATATTCACGTGCAACCGATTTTTACGCACATTCGTGCATCTGCTGCTTTCAATCGGCGGAACAGATGTAGCTCGTCATTTTCATCTCAAACAAAAAAGCAAAACACAACTTTAATTTCCATATATATTTCTTCCATATGAACTAAAAATACCTAAAACAACTATGAACTTTGAATACTTTCTCATGTTTGAAAAAAAAAAAAGTGCTTTTTGTAATTAAAAAAAAATAATAATTTCAACGTGCAGAAAAATAGTTGAGAATGATATTTTTCTTTTTTTCGGGAATACTTTTAGTTCAAATCGAAGGAAAATTTCTGAAATATATTTTTTTTTGCTTCAGATGAAAATGACGAGCTCCCTTTGTCCCGGCGATTGAAAACAGCAGTTGCACGAATGTGCAGAAAAATCGATTGCACGTGAATATTTTCCTCTGAAAATATGTTTTCTCCCATATTCAGACATGTAATAAAATAATCTAAAAAGTTTGCTAGACGTGCTTTTTTTTTATTTATTATTTTTATTTTGTATTTTTTTAATCTTAAAAAAGTCCCCCAAAAAATCAATTTCTTGAGTCTTCTAAACCAGGATCTCCCCGTAATTCCATTCATGAAACTTTTATTTCACTCATACTGAATTCAACGTGAGAATATAACCATTTATGACTGCGTGTACTTCCAAATCGATTCTTCCCTGTGTCTGGAGATCTTATTTAATCTGCAGATAGAGTAATAAATGCAGAGGCGACCGAAGCAGTTTAATGTCGTCGTTAGCATTCATTGAGGGATCTGGTAGTAGGTGTCGAAACTGAAAGCCGAATTTCTCATATCGCAGTTGTGCTCCCTTTACCTCATCGTTCTTGAAGGCTATTGTTATGGGTGGTTTACTTAACTGGAATACGTAATGGTGGTTCCTGAAATGGCAGTTGCTGGAACTTCGATGCATTTACCAAGTTAGCTGATAAAGTGATCATGGTCGGCTTGGAGGGGGAGGGGGGGGCACGCACTCGCTGGCTTTTGGAGAAAAACAAATTAATTTTAAAAACTTAATTTGATATTTTTTCGCCAAAAAAATCATTCTTACTAGACATTTTTTGCAATTAAAAAATTAATAATTTCTTGTTCCAAAATAATTAAACTAAATTCATTTTAAACAAAGGACAAACTGACTGCAAAGTACTCAAACTACCAAGTTCATAAGAATTAAATAAATACCTTTGTACTTGAAAAATGAAAAGCAAAGTAGAAATAATCAATAAAAATCTGCAAATTGTGTGCAAATTTGCAGATTTGTTGCAAATTGATTGCGTTTTTTTTTTCTTTTTTTTTGAAAATTTTGTGCGATAAAACGTTGATTGTTCCTGTTTTACCAAGTTCATCACTAAAAGTATTAAGGTCATGTTTATAGATGCGTCCTTTTCGCCTATAAACGGGATGGTCATTGGTCACCTTTACATCTCATCGGTAGTCAGATTGTAATCAGCAAAACTCTTCGCTTCAGAAATCACACATACGTTTGCGATTTCTTCAGAAACACAATGTTGTTTGCTAACAATTTTTAGTTTTAATGAAAAATATTAGCTATCACGTGCTGGGCGAGACTACCGCTTTTCCATGAAATAGCCCTGGTATGTTAACAAAATAATTATGCTTCCAGAAAATCTTCATAGAACGTGCAGCCATGTTTATAAAACTCCACGGAAAAGGTTTGTATATGACACATTGACGAATTAATCTGGCATTTTTTGCTAAATCCTGATAATAATAAACAATTAAACGAGAAATGCCCGCTTGGTTAAACAATTTTGTATTTAATTCCCTGGGATTATTTAATGAACAAAGAATGACAGCCAGATTAATTTTAACTTTTTTTTTCCATGAGAAAAAGGATAAAAGTTTTAGTATGGTAGGTTAAAAATTAATCCAGGCTCAGAATGAAGTGGAAAGATGTTTGTTTAATTTGATTAAAAGGCATTTTTTTTCCAAATAAAGCTTTAAGCTTTGCTTTTTTACGCCGTGATGTTTTCTAAGACATATTATTTTAGCTTACAATGTTTTTTGCTGCAATATAAAAAAGCTTAACAAAAAGTGCAAATAAAGTTAAAAAGATCATGCAAGAAAGGATTGATAGAAAAAGATCGCTTAGTATGGTTTAATTCCTTAATTTGCCTTTTTATTGTTTGATCTAAGAGTCTAAATATAATAAAAAACAAAGAATCTTCTCAAATTATATGTCTAAATATAAAGGCTTTTTTAATGTAATATCTCGACTATATTTTGAAAATACAATTGAACTTAGTAATTAATTTAATTTATCAATACGTATAATTAGACGGTTAATTAGCCCATGGTTATGAACAACAAAAACAGATAACAAAATTAATGCCTGAAATTATATTTTCTTCCCCCTTTTTTTTTTTAAGACGTAGAAATAATCGTGAAATTGTGTTTCTTTGTTTAGAAGCAGTGGCGCCCAACTTTTTTCTGCTCGAAGGACGTATCTAAAATCATTCTCGCTGGCCGGAACACAAATACATTTTAAAATGTTTAATTATTTTCTAAATAACATTGGTAAATATGAAACAGGAAATAAAATTACAAACTAATAATTGTTGTTATCATTACTAGGCTCTTATTTTATTAAATGCTTATTTTTCAAACACCTATTTCTAAATATTTGCTCCAAACTTGAGTACAAAAAAGAGTACTTAGTTCAAATCTTCAAAAAAAGTGCCGATTGCGATGAAAGCATGCAAGATGCATGTGTATTAAAAAAAATCTACCTTTTAAAGCGTCCACTCGTTATAATTACCTTTTTATGTGAGCCGTTTCATGAGATAGTCGTTACATATAGCGTCGACTGTATTTGACAATATGTGGAGTTAGTTGGTTTACAGTCTAAGCCATCGATCTGTTTTTCTTCTTTTCTCAAATTCCTTGAAAAATTGTATTTCGTCGAAGCTGACCTTCACTACAACACTGTAAAAAATGAATGTTGTTTTTACAGTACAATACAGCTAATTTTATAGTAATAAACTAAAAATTGCTACTTTTACAGTACTAAACAGTAAAATTACTATTTTAACAGTTTATTACAGTGCATTTTACAGTTTTAAACTGGAACATCTGCTGTTAGTATTATACTGTTGTTCTTATAATATAATACAGCTAAATTTTATGGCAATAAACTTTGAAACTACTAACTTAACAGTGAGAAACTGTGAAATTACTATTTTTACAGTTTATTACCGTGCATTTTATAGTTTTAAATTGGAACCTCTGCTGCCAGTATTATACTGTAAAAACAACGATTCCTTTTTTGCAATGAAAATGTTCACTTGTTCAGCCCAGCCTAGTCCTTACCATTCCCATCTTTCACGTGTGCATCATAATCGTTATTTGATGTCATCAGTAAACAGTATCGTATCCGACAATCTTCCATTAAGGTGAAGAATCATTAGTTTAGAATATTGATTCTGATCTTAGAGAAACGTTTAGTCCCACGCGATACAGCACTTTCGAGATTCCCAAAGAAAGGTCGAGTTGTACCCTCTGTGAGCGTTGTTGTTTGTTTATAACTGTAAGTATCTTTTCTCTATTTCTACTAATAATAAAGCTGAAGGTGGGTCTTTATTTCTTTCTATCTGTCTATATGTCTGACTTACGCGCGTAGCGCCAAAACCGTTTGGTCGATTTTCATGAAATTTGGTACGAAATTAGTTTGTAGCATGGGGTTATGCTCTACGAAGCGTTTTTTCGAAAATTCGTTTTTTTTTTTTCTATTCTAAGTTCAAGCTCATTTTCAAACACAAGTGGGATGAAATGGGGAAAAATATTTCGTAAACATTTTCAAACTGAACTTCTTTATTTCAACTAATATCTTTTTAGGACAAGTAAAAAGAAATTTCTTTGCTTAAAATTCCAAAAATTTTAATAACTACAAATGATGAAAGAACATTAAAATTTGTAAATGAATAAATAATTAAAATGCCATAAAAATCACAATCATTATGATTTGTGAAAAAGCATAGAAACGATACAAAAGAATGCTAACTTTAACACTCAAAACATACGTAAAATACTAATTTGGAATGTTTAACAGAATTCGAATATTTATATGATTGAAAACAACTAATAGTTTTAATTCACGAATATGAAACTACTTATGGTGGCTTTGATGTCGTGTCAAACAATTATAAGCTTCACAGTTTTAAAATTTGTACGAGTACATTAAATACTTAATGTCTGTTAAAAACTGCAAATAATTTCAATTAGTACTAATGTAAGAGATATCGTGTTATGGATGTAGGTAAACAACTTAAGAAATTTCTGAAGTTAAAGGATCCAAAGCTTGAAATTAAAAGATGTTAATGAAGCAGAATTTGAAAACGTATGGATTCTTGCATCGAAATTTGCGGGGATAGGGACTCGATTTAACGCGCTGTGGAATTTTGGAGTTAAAAGGATATATTAAGAGCGTTGCGTTAAAACTAGACGCATTTGAGATAATCAAATCTGTGGTCAAATTGGCAACAATTTAAAAATCATTTTCTTTTAACGCATTCATTTTGCATGAAAAAATTTCCAGTAGTTTATACACCCAACTCGCGTTGAAACACCCAAATAAGTAAATAACTGAATAAAATAAAATAAAATAATTGAAAATAAATAATTAAATAAGCTAAAATAAAATAAAATAAAAAATAGATAAATGACGATATGTTCAGTAGTTAAATGTTGAAACACTCAAATAGATGAATAAATAAAGAAAATAGTAAACTAAAATAAAATAATAAATAAATTAATAAAAACAAATAATGAAAATGAACGAAACAATTAAAAGGTAAAAATTCGTATCTTAGGAAATTAAATGCTCAGAATGGATGTTTTGAGTTCCGAAGTGACAGAGCTAAAGGGCTTGGGAGATGAAGGGGTGAAATGACAAAACAGAAATTGCGAGTAAATAAAGTTCTAAGTTTTATTGCTGCAGTTATTGCAGCTTCTTTATTTTCTCATTTTGTCGTTAGTGTGCGTATGAAATTGGTCTATTGACATTTACTTTTTGATATACCAAGTTTTATTTGCTTATCTGTATCCATTGCTTACCATTGTTCAGAGTTTATTTTTTAAAATGCAACATCGCCCCTTCATCCTCATCCCCCCTTCATCAAGCCCTTCAATTCATAAATGATGGATAATTTACACTTAATGAATAAGATAAAAACTATTATTTCAAATATTTTTATTTCATTTATAATATAAATTCTTCCTCGTGATTTTTATGCTTTTGACAACGATAAGGGCTAAAGCAAGATGTTAAAATGTTAAACCCCCCTCGGAGCCCGTAAGTGATTTTTGCCCCCGCCCCCCACTACCAAAGCTATAAAAATTATTGATTTTTTTTGCATTACGTAAGTAAAATTTTTGAAACTAGTTTTTATTTTTAAAGAAACAGACACAAAGCATATTTGAATAAAATTACTTTGGTTTGCAAAAGGAGAAATAGTGCAGTTGGTGATCAATGTGGAAAAATGCATAAAAAACTCGGGAGTTTCGAATTCAAAGGTATATAATATTCGTTTCCCTGGTAGGGCAAAGCGAGTTTCCAAATTATTAATGATGTTCGATAGTAAATAAATACTGGTTTGGAGTAACACAAGAATCAGTTTTTATTTTGAAGCTCACGATTACTGCTAGGAAACAAAACAAAACTTGCGATAAAAAGCCAAATCCTACAATTCTCGATCGCTTTTCGTTAACCTAGCTGCTTTAGGCCACCACTCCTATAATATTTCTGTATCCGCCCCTGCAGGAACTTTGTTTTTTTTTTTAAAGCTATATTGACAATCCTAGTATGTCATACTCATGTTCGCCATGACGAGAGGTCACGGCGGGTCACTGCGACCTCCCAAAACAATTCCTTATGCAGAAAATTTTAATTTTTCGGCAAATTTAAAGACAATATTGCGACTTTGATATCCTTTTTCTATTTGAAAAATGTTTTTAATGATGTCCAATGTTCCTTCTCATCAGATGTTTCATTTTCCTCTGTAGCTCTTCGTCTTACGAGTTTTTTTTTTTTTTTTTTAATTTTTCCTACTCATTTAATTAATTTTTTTTCCCCTTTAACTTTCATTTTTCGTCGGTCAAAATGCCGCCCCCTTGGTTGCTGCGCCGATGGCAAGAACCACTCCTGTCAACCATTACGTACTAGGGTGGGCAGAAAATGACTTTTTTTGTTTCGATAATGAGTAATACGGAAAAGGTGTCACTGGGGGGGGGGGGGGAGCAAAGTGCACAGAATTTTTTTTTTTTTTAATTTTTTGGTCAATTTTTTGATCTGTCGCAATTGCGTTGAAGTTTGGAAAAATGAAGTTTTTTCGAGATTTTTAGCAAATTATTAAAAAAAATTGTTTTTCTATTTTCGATAACGGGTAGGGTGGAAAATGTGCCATTGGGGGCATAGAAATTCCATAAAAATTTTGAGGTCTGTGGTGTAATTCCTTCCTTTTTTACAAATGCCTAGAAGATTTAGCAATTTCCTGTTTTTTTCCTACGTTTTAAATTAAATTTTGTCAAATGTTAAAATGCTGTTTTCGCTGAACTTATCTGAAATAACTGTACATTGTCTGTCACATATAATGCATTTTTACATGTTAGGTGCTAAAAAATATAAAGTAATTTTCTAAAAATCTCAAAAAATTGCATTTTTTCCAACTTGAACGCAATGCTGCAGATCAAGAGATTGACCAACAAAAAAATCTGAAATTTTTTTCCGAGCAGTTTGCTCCCCCAATGGCACTTTTTCCACATTACCCATCATCGAGAAAAAAAAAAAAAAAAGTCATTTTCGGCCCTCCCTACTACGTATGCCCTGCTGCTATGCCACCCCCTCCCCTCTTCAGGATAATATTTCGCTTACACCACTGCCCGATGAGACCTGAAATATCCACCAACAACACCTTCTTCTCCAAGTTGCGATTTCAAAACACATTTTTCTCTGCGTGAAACATTACACGCATTTCTAATACTCCCTTTATTCCAACACGAATTGATTACAAATTCCATCTGCCAAGGATCGTCTGCAGAACGCCCATTTGCCGTCCGCCATCGCCGAAATGTTCCGGGAATCGAATCCACATTTTTCAGTCCAAAATTAGCATATATGCACTGAAAAATGGGGGTGAATTTACGGTGAAATGCAAATAACTTTCAACGAATATGGGGTATATTTCATTTGGGGAATCTTATCGGATTATTTGTTACGATAGGGGGGAAAAAAGTTGGAAAAGGCATTTGTGGGGAAATGGCGAGATAAGTTCTAACTGATTTCTTCACTGTCGATATTTATAGCGTTCCATATTGAAAGATAAAGGGAATGAAAATGTATTTTTAGATATTTTTAAGCGATAATTTTATTTAAACATCGTTATGGCATTGAACCTTTTCTCCCTCTTGCTTATTTTCGTAAATGTTTTCTGTTAATTTAATATTTTTGTATATGTATCATTTTAGGTACTATATTGAAGTTTTGCATTTATTGTTTCAAAAATGTGACCCAAATGTACAGGATGGTCGGTTGCTCAACCAAAGTATCAATATTTTAAGATTGTTTTCAACGATGTAAAATTCCAAAAAAAGGGGGAGGGAGGGAGAGAAAGAAAATAAAGGAAATCGAAAGAAAAAAAATTACTTTATTTCCTAAATTTACAGCCTTTGAGGAAAAGTAAGTTGTTTTTCAAGGAACTGGAAAAAAGCCCAAAACAATGTAAAAACCATCTCAATTTTAAAGCAAGTGGCGTATTTACTGTGTCGCAAACTTA
Organism: Uloborus plumipes; assembly: GCA_038373865.1. Taxonomy (NCBI): domain Eukaryota; kingdom Metazoa; phylum Arthropoda; class Arachnida; order Araneae; family Uloboridae; genus Uloborus; species Uloborus plumipes. The sequence continues at coordinate 31,210 of JAXGGA010011004.1, forward strand.
GTTCTGTGATAGATATAATGGCCCTACGACGGGCCGCCAAATCTGAAAATTCGTCACTGTTTACGGATACAATAATTATTGAAATAAAAAAGGTTTTAAATTTTCAATGTTTTTAAAACGGAGTAAAAATTAAAAAATAATTTCTTTCAACCAGACGTAGATTTAAAGCAACATCGAGATTCAGAACTTCTTACAAATTGTCCGGAAAATTTGTGATTGGGAATTTTTAATCTCTGTCAAAATACTTGTCTGATTAAAAGGAAAAACATGGGGCGTGTGTTCTACATAGCCATAATAGGTGTAAAAAGTAGCGATTAGTGAGAAAACTTACAGCATCAGATTAAAATTATTAAAAGTGTAATAAAATTGTCAGTTGATATTTAGTGCAACTATTATTTTTTTTCGTCTTCTATGTATTATAAATGTGTCTCGAAAATATGCTGAATCGCGAGGCAAAATTTTCGGAACTAAGAAAGTTTTGGGAGAACGTAAGGACCTCCCGTAACCTCCTATTTGGGTGCCGTTGTAGTTAGATAGATAGGTACTTACATATAGATTGTAATTGCCTTTGTAAAACAAATTTACAATTTAAGAAAATTCTCATAATCAATACATTTTTATCATTTAACATGTTTTTACAGCCACAAAGCACTGTTTGGAACCTTATCCTTTTTTTAAATATAAATGAATTCCTTTAAAAAATTCATAGAAGTATTCTCCTTTGAGACTAAAACTGATCCTCTTAATGTTTAAAAGTATTTTTTCAAATTTAAGACAATGAAGATAACTTACGATTTAACATTTTCAATATGTTCCTTCGGCGAATACAAATTTATCGTCGTCCCTTACGCTGCAGTAATTGGAGATGACTTCATTTTAATTGACGACAATTGCAGGCCACATCGTGCTAACTTGGTGAGCGATTTTCTTTTTGAAGAAGGAAGCGTACGTATGGAATGGCCAGCGTGTTCTCCGGATATGAACCCAATAGAGCATGTTTGGGGCATCCTAGGAAGACGAGTGGCTGAACGATTATCACCTCCAGAAACTCTCCAGGCACTCGAAAGAGCTCTTCATGAGGAATGGGGCAGAATGCCCCAGTCCCTCATTAATACCCTCATTGAGTCCATGCCTCAGAGGTGTTTAACACTGCTAGCTGTCCGGAGAAACCATACCCCCTACTAAAAGTGGTTTTCTTCAAAGGAAACTTTTTTTTTAAATTTATTTTTCTCATTTTCAGAAAACACGTTTTTTTCCTTTTTTTTCCCTTTTGTACCCAAAAGCTGAATAAAAAGCCTTTTTTTCTGCAACTAATGTCATTTTTATCTCTTATAGCTTACTACATGCAGTCGATAAGGTATCAATCAACCAAAATGGGCTTTAGGTGCAAAATCAAACCAAAATCTCAATATATACTTTAATTGTTTTGAGCAGTGTAAGTTTGTAGTGTGTATACTGCTTGTTATTCGATGGTTACGTTAGTCACACTCCATCTTGATTCAAAGTGACACTTAAGACTAAAAAAATTAATATTTAATAATTGTGTTCTATGTTTTTAAAAGCCTACTTTACACATCCTTCAAATATATTATTCAATTTTTAACACTTGCTTAACTTTGAGAAATTTTTGCCTCACAACATGAGTATTCATTTTCAGGGTTGCAAAAATGTTACGTTAGTCACGCTGCTATTTGGTTGAAAAAATATCTACTGTCAGTAATTTTGTTTTAAATTCTTAGCTGAAATGATACATAGATACCATGTACATTGTAAATCCACCAGCATAACTAAAAAATATTTTTTATCCTTTGAGTTACAAGTAAAAACAATTACGAAATCAGCTCTGAATGTTACGTTACTCACCATGGAATGACCCAGTATATGAAGATACAAGCAATAAGCGTATTATTATTTTTTGTACAGTTGATCAAGTGCATGTGGAAAAATGAATGGAGCATAGGGAAGTAGTTCGTTTCGTTTACTTATTCGATAAATTATTAAAGCTCTTATGTATTCCTTAGTGTATAATTCCGTTAAATTCCTTAATTAAATAACTCACTTTTTTGTACATTCATTTACCTATTTTCTTATTCATTCAGTTTTAGTCACCTATTTATTTTTTTTCTCACATATTAGTTGCTGAAGTTTGTTTATTCATCTGTTTATTGTTTACCAAAAATGTTTATTTGCTTATTAGCTCTATTATTCACTTATTTATTTGATCAAAAGTATTTTTGATTTTTAAATTGAAAGCACTTCATTAGAAATACATTATATTTTTCACTTTGCTCTATGAAATAAAAGTAAAAAAAAGTCCGCTTTTTTTGTAAAAAAAAGTACAAATTTACCGTCAAAAAAAAAAAAGTAAAATGAATAGCTTTGAATAAACCTGTATTCAGAACATTTAAAAGCACAAATAAATACTATTAAAAAGACAAACCATCGAAGGCAATAGCCCTCTTTTGCCTTCGAAACTCGTATGCCTTTTTAGGCAGGAATTCAAGTGAAACACCATTGCAATAGCTTCGATGCGATCGCAAAATAAATGCTAATGCAACTTAACTTGAACTGACGTCACTACGGGTGAAGCCAATAAGAGCTCACAAGCAGTCAGCGATCTCCTCTTATTCGCCAAGTAGGCTGTGACGTTTTATCTAGCTCGTTTTTCATAGGCAAACGTCACGCTGACGTCACGATTTTTTATCGAGAAACGTTCTAATTTCCAGTAGCAATTGTAATTTGCGATCGCCTGTTTAACTTGAACTCCTGCCTTAATCGTATTTACTTGTGCTTTTAAACGTTTTAAATAGTTTTATTCATCTTTGCACAAAGTCAATGATTTTAACATGTCGCCCTGCATTCACGCACTGTAATTTTTAAAACTAATTTCCAATTTGCTTATTTTGAAAAGGGTAAATTACCTTAGCTATTTCACATTGCCCCACATTTCGCTGAATAACAATTGTTGAAGTATTTCAATAGTTTCCCTTTTCAATGAAATAATAAATTATGAGATATCTGTCGAACAAACGCCACTCACCATTGTGAAACGCTCGGATCAAGTTATAATGCTAATATTTCATAGTGCAACGTGATATTTATGGGATTCTACATTTGAAATTCTTCCCTCATTAAGTATGGATTGATTACGGATTCTGTCTCCACACCATCATTTGATGCCTATTTTAAACCTTTCTCATCTATTAAACCGAACGAAGTTGGAATTTACCATTTCAGATTCGAATTAAACCTCGGCACTGATGCCACAGAAATTTCCATAGATATGCTAATGATATTCGTGGAAATCGAGGTATCGTCTGCGAATTACGTCTAAAATCATTTCGCATTGTCTGATGATTTGGAATGGCAAAAAGAACCAGACGGCTCGTGTGGAAGGCAAACAAATTTGCGCTCGTCAGTTTGTTTTGATTTTGTTGTTAATGTAAATAAATTAGGCAATGCATATGCATGACTACCTTTGATTTCTACCTTTTGTTGAAAATCGGTAGCTGTCTTTCTGTGAAACAGAGCTTGTATTTAAGCTACAAGAGTGAAGATTTCTTCAAAACTGCACTAAGATTTGAAAAAAAAAAAGGAAAAGAAAAATGTGTTTGTAAGTTAAGTTTATTAAGTTAAGTGAAAAAAGTGTGAGTAGAGTTTAAAAAAATAAAAAAAATTTAATAATTTTGTCAGAGCTCTAATGAAGCAAGTGAAAACACTTTTTTAGTAATTTTGCTGTTTAAACATTTTGCAGCATAAATATATTGTAAATTTAAGACTTAAGAAAATAACTAAAGTATTTTTTAAAAACATTTCGACTGGTTTTTAAAGAATGTAATCTGACCTAACAATTTATTATCAGAGTTTTAGTGACATTAGAAATTTCTTTATTTCAATCTTTAATAAATGTTTGGGCCTACATTTTAATATAACTTGAAAAATTAAAACACGTGTTACAGTATATATATGAATTAGATATCTTACTGGGATTAAAATTTATCAAAAGGCAAGTTGTAGAATTTTGTTAATTGTGGATAGTGCGTAGTGATTAATCAACAAAAATGATTTGTATGTTTTCAAGAAGTACGCTCCATCATTCTAACTTACCATCAAGCTGTTTTTGTTCATGCTTGTGGGATAACACGTGATACGGAATTTCACACAATACTGCGTCTTTCCCCCAATTTTCCTTATTATTTATCAGTTTGCTGCATAGTAAACATTCTGAAAAGCATTGTTTAAAAAAATAAAAGAAACTAGATCGAAAGTAATAACTCTTTTTTCCTTTTTTCCCCCAACAATATTTGCTTTTAAGGTGTTAAATACTTCTGCAGAAAAAATTAGTTTTAGATTTTCTCATCAAAATTTAAATTTACGAACTTTAAAAAAATGTCTGTACTTTTAGTGCGATTGCAACATCTCCAAAATTATTTTTTAAATTATCTTGATTCTAAATCAGATTGCAATTTCAGTTCATGTCGATTTTTAAAATCAGAAAACTTTTTCTTTGGAAAAAAAGAGCGAAAGTAGCTCTAACAGAAATAATAACGATAATGATGCAGATATATTGGTGAACGAATGGCTTAAATTGTCAATTTTCGAAATCGGAATTTTGCTTATCTTCATTTTCTCCTTTTATCAATTTTTTTTAAAAGGTTCGAACTAAAATAAATAGCATTCCCATGGGAAATATTTTCCGCTAAATCGAAATTCACTCCACTTATCTCAAAGTGTCAGTATCTTTAAGCTTTTATTCGTTAGTTGTCTGTAAAGTTTGAGTTTTGGAATTAGTCTTAAAAGAAATTTTATAACAATCCAGATATATATGTATTGTTCATGTTATTGTTGTTTGTTTGCGATCATTTATTTTGATTAGTTCACATTTATCAGAATGAAAATAACTAATTTTTTTCTTTGTTATTGCAATTGATAGTATTTTTATCTTTAGGATTAACGATATCACCAATGAAGAATAACACGATTTTTCAGTTTCTTGAACTTTGGATGCCATAAATATTTGTGTCTTTGCAATGACTTCCAGGTGTAGATAGTTAATCTAACTTAACTAGAAAGAAATCGATCAACTAAAAATTTCAAAACCAAGATATCTGGCATGCAGTTTTTCTTTTCTTTCTCTCTTCCTTTTCTTTCTTTTTTTGCTGTATTAAAATCATCTTAACCCATTAATGTCTGACATTTTTTTCCCAAAGATATTTGGAGAGGATATTTGGACCGTTGGATCCAAAGTTTTCAACGGTTATGTTCTGCAATATGTTAATAATGAATTGAAATAATACCAAAGTAATAATTTAACACTATCTTTTTTTTAATGCTCATTTTTGGAAAATTCAGACACTTTTAGGACCGTCCCTAATAGGAGTGTGCTTTGGAGTTTCGCGTGTGCTTTCTTACCACAATAGTCAATAGTGTTATGATATTATTGTAACGGCATGCTTGTACCTCGAGAATGTTAATTAGCAGGGACATACAGTGAATAACTATATGTTAACTTAAAACAACATTTATTAACTTATTTACAAACGGAAAGTAAACTTAAAGGTTAAAATTGGCATCTTGCCGCAGCCGGCACAGAAGATAATGTAAGATAGCCGGGGCTCGCCTTTTTATCGCTACATTAAAACCGTTGCCACTCGCTTGGTGGTGTTAAAGTTCTGTTGAAATAATTATGCAAATTCAGATTACGTGAATATTATGCAAATCAAAGTTAAATAAATATTATGCATATTAAAGTTCATAGCAGCAGTACACCACATTATAAAATAGTGCTGGTGTTGAAGAATTTAGAGGCCTTGTGTTAAATGCTAAAAATTAAGAGTAACTAGCTTTGAATTCAGAGTAACTGATAGTGAATACAGAGTAACTGATGCTGAATTCAGAGTAACTGATGCTAAATTCAATGCAGCCAGTACTGAATTCAGAGCAGCCGGTACTGAATTCAGACAAACTAGTACTGAATTCAAAGCAAATAGTGGATTCAAAGTAACTAGTACCAAATTCCGAATAACTGCACCAGATTCAGAATAACTAGATAACATTTGAGAAAATGTAGCACCTGATACAGAGTAACTAGTACTGAATTCAAGGTTGAGGAACTGCAAAAGTACAGATTAAGCCCATGAAAATGTGTACCAAACTGCGGTTCGTTTTGTCCACATTAACATACGGTCCTTAGAGATACTGCGTCACATTTATCTCCGTTTAAACTGGGTTTATGCTTCAAGTCTACAATGCTTGTGCAATGAGGGCCCTTTAGACAGTATACATAACGACTCCTGCCAGGCAAAACCAGTGCCCCCAAAAGCAATGCTCAGCTTTGCGACTTTATAAAATAGAATCAGATTACGAGAAATAGTTACAATTAAACCTTTAACAGTTTTTTTTTTTTTTTTTTTCAGAATTCGGTTCAAAAGCTGTCACCATTTTTTATCATCGCATTTTTGGTTTATTTTACGTTGATCAGTCAATCAGAATAGGAAACACAATAGAATGCAAACTCTCTTTTTCTGGACGCCTATCACCATCTATACGAATAACTTCCTCCTCAAAATAGAAATAGTGAAAGCGAAATTGTGAAATAGAAATCAAATTGCCCTACTTCATACTTGAAAATCATTAAAAGCCCGAAAACCGTGCGGTACAGGCAAAACTAGGAACGGGATAATAAACAATTGCATTTGGTCTTTTTCTTCTGATACATTTACAAATGTATGCATTTACAATTTGATAATATTGCAGACCCGGCATAAGAAGTGAGATTGCTCAAAAATTTGAAATATCGTACTTATCGTACTTATTATTGATTTAAAATCTTTGTCGTTTTATCTTTGAAGCACTCCGGATAACTTTGCGCCACCTCTTTTTTTTTCTTCTTCTACGTCAAATACCCCCCCCCCCCCCAAAAAAAAAAGAAGTTCCTGTGATACCTTCTTTTGACGAGGTCATAAAATGAGATTTCTGCTCTTCTTATAATTTGAAAATATACTGTACTACAAAAAACATGAAGTGATGCAATCGAAGTGGACTGGATCAAAAATACCCTGAAACACTGAATAACTTTCTACTTATGGAATTATGTGAATTAAATTTGAATGAAATGAATGAATTAAATTTATTTAACAATAAAAATATTTATATTCCACCTCTGGTAAGGTTGACATCCGACATTGATAATGTTCACCTCTTTTTCGGAGGGTAACTGGAGCTGAGTTGAGATGTATTATTTTTATCGGGGTTGGCAGGATTGGACCCGTTGGTTTTTTTTTCCAAAAAATCCGTTTAAGAGATTTCAATATTTTGTTCAATTTTCAGTTTTTACAATTTACAAGAAAATTTTAATGAAAGAAATTAAAACAAATACTTTCACAATTTAATTACCGACAAGCTGCCAGGGCAGCTAGATTAGCTTCCTGCGGCATGTTGATGCATAATGTCCCTCCGTCACCCAACTCTTACCTCATTCTGATGTTATATTATTTGACATTATTCAATTTTCATAAGATTTCAAGACATATTACTTACGTGGCCAGCCAATGCCCCAAGCAACTATCTGAGTGGCCCGGCGTTGCACGGGTGCTTCGCGTCTTTAAAGTAGTAAAGAAAGTTTCAACGAACTACTGGCCGCTAACAGGCGCTTCACACCTTTACTTTTTTCCTGCATCAAAAAATTATTCGAATTATTGAGATGCTTCTCGCCTTCAAAATGGTGAGGAAAGTTTCTACAAGTTCAACTCGCTCAAAGGAAAAAAGCAGACATGGGTACTCCATTTTTAATACAAGTATATGACTTTCCAACTAATTTATAGTTAAAGAAAATATAAGTAGTTAGCGATAAAAATACTACGTACGTAGTCCGCTAATGAGTTTCATGTTTGATTTAGTTAAGCCTTCATTCAAAATTCTCTTTATCATTGTTATTACTGTTTCATAGCAACCACGTTTTGTAGCAATGGATTTCATATTTCTGTACCTCAGAACCAGATAACAGTGAGGCAGAAAACAGAATGTATAAGTTGAATTCTGTAGTAAAACGTTTACATTAAGAAATATCTTAATACCTGATTTTTTTTCTACTTTTCATACTTCTTTCTGAAAAATAAAATTTTACTGATGTTTCTCATAAAGAAAACCCTGACATTACCCTTTAAAAAGCCAGATAACCGTTTATTAATAATTGTTTGTTAATAATTACTTGAAACCCCCCCGAAAAATCCCAATTTATCTAGCTTTTCTTTGGGTTTTTCTTAGAAAAAAAACCTGTATTCATGGGCTTTAAAAAAAACCTGGGATTTTGCCAACCCTGATTTGTGTCGCCATTTTGCAAACGTATTCCAACTCAAATAGACGGAAATTACCCATTTCTATTACCCGAAAAAAATTTAAACAATGTTCGTGTCGGATGTCAACTTTTCAGAGGAGCATTCTACGATCTACTTTGTTGTTTGTTGTTAGCAAATAAACCAAGCATTTATTTATTTATTTTTATTTATTTTAAAAGTATTACACTTTACAGACAAATCCAATTGCAGTGGGAAATATAACAAGAACAATTAAAACATTTTATACAATCAAAATATTGAAACATATAGACTTAAAATAATTAAAAGGCAAGTTAAAAGTATCGAAAATAAATGCCAGTCAATAGCAGCAGGAACTTCTTCATTTGTATGAAAATGTTTCAGGTATACCAGGTTATTGAGTCTAGAACGAAACTATGAACTTTAAGTACCACTTTCAAGATATTTGATTTTTTTCGGGAGTCATTCAAGCTCCAACAACGCTAAAATCTGGTATTCAGCAAGGATCTTAAAAATAATCGCTCTAAGTATAAAAAAGTCCTAAAGTTTTTAGATGAATAAAATGATCTCCTGAAATTTTAATTAACTGTTTTATATCTTAACAATTCAACGAAACGTTAACAAATGGCAAACAACTAAGGTTTATAGCATAAAATACTATAAATGATTTCGCCACAAACATATTTTAACAACAAATAAACATTTACTAGCTGCCAGGGCAGCTAGATTAGCTTCCTGCGGCATGTTGATGCATAACGTCCCCCTTCTCTAACTTTTACCTCATTCTGATGTTATATTATTTGGTATAATTTAATGTTCATTAGATTTCAAGACATACCACGAACGTGACCCGGCGTTGACGGGCGCTTCGCGCCTTTAAAGTAGTAAAGAATGTTTCAAAAAGATATACTCGCCGCCAAGGTGGCTCGCTAACAGGCGCTTCACGCCTTCACTTTTCTCCTGCATCAAAAAAAATCATTCGAATTATTGAGATGCTTCGCGCCTTCAAAATGGTGAGGAAAATTACAGCAAGTTCAGCTCGCTCACAGGAAAAAAAACAGACATAGATACTCAGTTTTTAATATAAGTAGATGGCTTGTCAACAAATGAATGTTTCAAAATATTACAAGTAGCTAGCGATAAAAATACTATGTAAGTGGCCTGCTTATGAGTTTCGTGTTTGATTTAGTTAAGCCTTTATTCAAAATTATCATTATCATTGTTATCACTGTTTCATAGCAACCACGTTTCAACAATGGATTTCATATTTAATCATTTATTAGGCTTAGTCGCTTTAAATTTGACTACTTATTAATTGATATCTTCGGTAATTAAAATCGTATAATTATACCGATTGAAACTAATGAAGCCTGAAAAATTACCTATCTATCGGTACCTGGTTCGACTTTCAGTTCATTGGCGTTCAGGAGAAAGAAGCGTGACATAGATAGTTAGAAAGAAAGATAGAAAGAAAGATACTCAGTTTTTAATATAAGTAGATTCCTTAATCGTATTGAATTACATTGCTTAAAATCTTCGCATATATTAGAGAAAATAATAAAACTGACAAGATGCTGAACAATAAGTATTTTTTGAAACGTCTCATGGTATTTCAGAATGAAAAAGTTTTTAGATTTAACTGTTCTTTTTTAAACTTGAAGCAAAACGATTATTTATTTACTTAAGTAAGTAAAAGACTATTTTTTTGTTTCCAAGCTAAATTGTTATCATAGAAGTCCGTTAATTACTATTACTATTTGAACAATTTTATTAATCTGGCGATTTATTTTTATGCTTCATCTCTATCATTCTCGAGTGCTGTTTACAACGTTTCCGGGGTAATACGTTTTGGAATGTCATCATTTCTTTTCATCAGTTACTTTTCTCTTAGTAAATGTTTGGAAAAACAATTATTAAGAAGCAAAGCTCTCATAAAGTAAATTACTTTTGAAGAAGAATTCATCGCTTTGCGGCTCTTTAGAAGAAGTTAGGCGTTCTTCTTTTTATCCTTTTCTTTCCCTTCTTTTCATTTGCTTACTTTCTTTCATACTATTCTCTCTCTTTGTCCTCAGAAACATAATTTCTGTACCTCAGAGCCAGGCTAAAGTAAGTCTATTTTCGTTACTTTTCAGGAGAGCTCGAAAAGGTTTGTCTGATGCATGTAAAGGATGGGACTCACGCTCTTTCAACGCTGCTAAATAAATAATTGTGAAGGAATTTCTTTTATAGAATAACGTTCTCGTGGGTTGATGCGGAATAAGCTTTTACATACAATGCAGCAATAAAGTGAAAATCACCATTTTAGGACTTATTTTAGTCTAGCTCTGAGTTACAAATTTCATCTTTAAAACTGGGATAGTTTGTTTGTTTCAAATGGGGCTGCGTTTAGCTTCTTGCCATTCGCAGACCTAGTGCATTCCCCGAGACCGGCATCCACTCTTTCATGTGGCACCACCATCGGCGGAATGCCATTACCACGATAATTTTGAAGCCCACTTTCCCCATTTGATAGAGGCACATGGGCTCTATTCGATGCAAAACTGCCCTATACTAAAATGCAACGTTTCTTGACAAAAACATCGTGACGTCAGCGTGACGTTAGCCTATGAAAAACGAGCTAGATAAAACGTCACATCCTACTTGTCGAATAAGAGGAGATCGCTGACTGCTTGTGAGCTCTTATTGGCTCCGCCCGTAGTAACGGCAGTGCCACGTTAAGTTGCATTCTAGTATAGAAATTCAATTTTGCCAAGAAATTCTATAAGCCAAACAAGTACTCGGGGGATTTTTTACATGCTGCATAATCATACGACATGGACGCTGTCGATTTTCTGCACCATGAAAATCCACTAACTAGAGTCGGGTTTGATCCCGCGCCTTTGGGCGTAAGAGGCCAGCGTCTTAACCACTATATAACTCTGTCGGCAAAACTAGGATAGTAATCAAAGATATAATTTTGACCGCTTTGAAAGACATTATGAGCTCTTCAGGGGGAGGTGTAGAAAAATTTAGAAAATAGTTTTTCACTTTGCCTGTTACTTGAGGTGGATTAACATACAATTTTTTTTTCTAATTTTAACTGAACGAAGTCGAGAACAAACAGAAAAATTTTCAGACAAATACTTTAAAGTAAACATTTCACTTGAGAGGTACAAGAAAAATATCAGATCCTGTTGCTCATTAGGCGGCTTAAGACAGTTTGATACTTTTTCAGCTTGAAGATGAACATCTTAATGATCTGAAGAAATATAAGAATTCTTGAAATACGAAAAATATTTTGTTTTATCTTTAGATGATTAATAGTGTTTTATTAAAGACCAAATAAGCAGTTTGTTATTGGTATAATCTGAAAAAGTTTAGTTTCTTGCTTTTCTAAATTTGTGTTTACCTCTCCCCCGAAACATTTTTTTTTTTTTTTGTTTCAAGAGATCTTTAGTAAGATTGGTTTTTTAACTAGCGAAATATTTTCTTTCAACTTTAACGTAATGCAAACAATTGTCAAACACAGTAAAACAAAAGAAATCGAGAAAATTTCCGAAATTTTGAATGCATAATAGTATTTGTTATATTATGTATACAGGTGAATATCAAGAAAAGTCCTAATTTAAGTCACAAATGAATTTTCCAAGCACTTCCTATAATAAAAACCAAAAACGTTTCTGTTTTCATACTGTAAACTTCGTTGCACATACAATCCATAACAAAATTTTTAGATTTCGCTTTAATTTGTGACAGTAGAACTCTTTTTATTGCTTCAATGTCATGTCGGCAGCGCGTCATACATTCGAATCGCAAATTTTGAAAAAATCCTGTGGATTGTAAAACATCGCAGCAGAAACCTATACTGAAGGAAATAACGTGTTATATGTTCGTCTATGAAGATTAATTCTTGTGTTTTAGATAAAATGAATTTATATTGTTAAAAAAAAAAAATTCTGCTTGTCACAAGTTTTCATAACATGACGAGAGCTCATACTTCCGCGATGATAAATTCAAGCATGTTGTGGTATTAATAAAGTGCGCTGGGTGAAGCCCTAATATATTATCAGTGGTCGTAAGTAGCCCTTTACAAATAGAGAAACTATTGTAGTAGCTATATTTTTTAGTAGTTTGTAGTGTAGTGCACTACTTTTGAAAAAAAAAGTAGAGTAGTGAGTAGCGCGATACAAAAAAATGGTAGTTTGTAGCGATTTCTGGAAACTACTTTCAATTAAAAAAATGAATAAATGAAAACAAAATAAGAAAAAGAGAACGAATTAAAAAACAAGGTTTAATTGACGGCATCGGAGGCAGTGAGAAATAAAAACCATAAAAATTTGAGCTGATCCTAAGATACTTTATTTTGACGAAATGCTTTCTGTTTGATGTCATTGGTTTAATTGGGCATTAAATTTTTATATTCTTTCAAATAATTTTGATGTTCCTAAATAATCCCTTGCAAGAAATTAAAAGAAAAAATTGAAGGTTAAATTCCTTCAATCTTTCAACTTTTGAATTCTTTCTTTGGGCGAATGTTCGTAAACATTGTTAAAAAAGGGTCAAATTTAAGCAAAAAAAAAAGGAACAAAAAGGAAAAGTAACAAATAAATTCAAAGACAATTCCTAGTTTTATTCCATATTCAAATAAGATAATTTATCAATGTAAACCACTTTTCGATTTCTTTTGGTCAATCCTCAAACATCGTATGTTATTTATTTTTTAAAAAGTAGCAAAGTAGCCACTACTATTCAAAAGTAGTTTGTAGTCACTACATTAAAAAAAAAGTAGATGTAGCTGTAGTTAACTACAATTATAACAAAG
>JAXGGA010011005.1:0-44319 GCA_038373865.1 Uloborus plumipes
CATTTTGCTGAATAGTTTTCTTTTTATTCATATATTTGCATTTTGTCTACTCTTTTGCATCGCACTGTATAAGGTTTCAGCTTCTGGAATAGCGTAGATATCAGTAATGTACGAAGAATACAAATTAATTCCATACAAGGTTGACTTTTGTTTTCGCATCACTTAAGCCACGCCCAACTTGTTGATTGGATGCAGTGGATCGGTGCAGCCCATGACGTTTATTTAGGAAAGGTTTTATTCTTGAAATGAAAATTATTTAAAACTATGGGTGAAAGAAAATCTCCAGGTGTTTCAAAAGAAAACTTACATCAGGGGTGAAAAAAGTCTCCAAAAAAGCAGATTCAGTGAAAAAAAGTAGCTTTTTGGCCTGTTTTTACATAAAAAAGTAGCTAAAGTCGCCTTGTGTCCAAAAAAGTAGCAAAAAGTAGCATTTAAGTATCCTGTGGCAACCCTGGTATAAGTTTATTATTATTATTATTATTTAACACACTGGTCCTCTTTCAGGCCCATCATTTAGGGGGGGGGGGAATTCCCCCCCCCTGGCTTTGAGAAATGTATTTACATATAAGTGGGCATGGTTTTTGCTGTTTTCCGATGAAATTGCATTGTTTTTTCACCCTTTGCCCCCCCCCCCCCCAAAAAAAAAAACTTGAAATGAGGTCCCTGTCCTGTTTTAATATTTTCTTTTTTAGCCTATTTTCCCGTTTAAAATAAAAGAAAGACGAAAAAAGTATTAAAAGTGGCTTAATGCATCTAAAAATATCGCCAAGTCCAAAAAATATCCCCAAGTTAAAAATATATCTCCAAGTTCGAAAAAAAAGTCAAAAAGAGATAAAAAGGTAAAATGAATATCGAAAAATTAAAAATTTGAAAGTAGGGTATTGAGATGGGGAATTTGTGTGTCGGTCGGTCTGTCTATCCCCCCCTAATAACTTTTGAATGAACATTCCGATTTGGACAAACTTTTTTTTGTTTGAAAGATCTCGGAGAGGCTAATTCCCATATTTCGTTTTTTGATTTGAACCATTTTCCGTTTAATATTGAACCGTTCAGAAAAAAAATTGAACGTTAGCGCCTACGGGGAATTTAAGTTGAATGTTGATCCTGAACTTAAAGTCGGATTTCCTTCAAACTAACTTTGTAAGAAAATGGTTTTGATAAATAATGTTTGTAAAGTACGTTTCTGAATAATCTTCTGTGAGGACTCTGATTCCGACTCCAACTCCGCAAACATGGCGGAAATGCAGGCTCAGAAAAAAAAATGACTGACTGTGCAGATGATTTTTTGTTTATTTATTCATTTGTTTTATTTTATTAATTCATTTGTTTTATTTTATTTATTATTGTTATTTTTTTTCTTTTTTTTTGGCAGACGATTTTTTTTGTAACAAAATTTTTTCATTCATGAGAGCATTTTATTCTTTATTTATATTTAACAACTGGCAATGGATTAAAAGTGAAATTAGAGACATTTTATTAACGGACGAGTTTTCTTTTTCTTTCTTTGATAAAATGGGGTTTGATGCTCTTTGTACTTTTATCCATTTATTTATTTTAAAAACGATTGAGGATTTTTTCTACGAAAGAACTGTAACAGTTACACTCTTTAAAAGGTGCAACAAAACTTTATTTATTCGTTAATTACTTTTTACATGTCCATTTCCTCTGATGAGAGGGGTATATTTTGCTATTAGAAATAAGCATTAAGTGCTAAAAAGGTATGTTTGACATAATTTTTAATCTGAGATAATCAAGAGAATAATGATCAGATGCTAGAATTCTGAAGTCGATGTATGGGAAAGTAGGCTCGTTTAGTTCTTGACAGAACTTCTTGTTAACTTGTATGTTAGAAAAATTACATGCATATTATTCTTAAAAGAAAAAGAGTTTCAAAGCAAAATTTTGCTTTATATTATTGCAAAATTAGAAATAAGAAAATGTGTTACTTTGTAATGAAGTTAAATTCATAAAATTCTAATAAAATATGTATTAATTTGAAAAAAAAAAAAAAAAACGTTTATCTGAGCTTAGTTTGTTTTATCTTTTTTCCTTCTTTTTTTTTTGTAAATCAATTATCGTGTATATAATATTCGTGAAATATTTAATAACTGTATCATTTATGTAGAAACTTATTGAAATGATATTGAAATAGAAAAGCTTTAAAATTTAAACTAAGAATAATTAAAAGTTTAAACTTTGAGTACATACAGAAATATTTAATTCTTTCTTTTAAAATTTTGTCTTTTGGTAAAAATACATAATTTAGAAAGAAATCACAACATGCTAATGTTCCATTTCATATGTAGCGCTACTCCTGTACAATAAAATAGAGGCTTTAAAAATTAATTTGAATGTATTTAACATGTTCTTAAAGAAATGATGCGAGAAACAATTTTGTTTTATTGTTTTGAAGCTGCATTACATAAAAATAAGCGAACATGCAATGTAATTATAATGCCTAATATCCGCAGGATATCTGGCGGCACAATTCCGGATATCCAGTATCCGGCTTGTGATGAGCTACCGGACATCCGATATCCGGCAAAATCACTATCCGGTCCATCCCTAATTTTTACAGAAATAAAAGTGAGAAAACATTTTCCCTGACGAATAAATCTATTTCAGGTCAACTGATTTTTATAATAGTATAAGGAATGTATTATATTACATGGAAACATTAGCTACATGAATTCGATTTTTTTTTATAAAGTTCACAGAAAAATATTCTATGTCCACTACAATTATTGTGGCAAAGCTGTGAGAAAGCTTGAATTATCATCTGTAGCACTAATTAGATTTTCTGTTTGACTTATATGAATGCAAAACAAACAGAATTGTTCATTTTTTTTGTTTACTTCAACTTTAAAATTTTTTTTATTTTTTAAAGAAAACCCCAACTTCCTTATATACATGGGGATATTGACTGACCAACTAGATTCTGGTTTTCCAGCTGGTAAAGCTACAAGATAATGTTAAGTTCTCAATGCTCTAGCATCATGTTTCAACCATGGAGAAGTCAAATTCAAATTGAATATAGAAGAAGACTTATTCCAGAACCATGACAGAATATAATACAGTCCAACCTTGCAAAAATGAACTCCAAGATATTAAAATCAGTTTGTTTTATCCCAAGAACAATACACTATAAAATATTAAGTAGAAGAAACAGTTGGTCTTATAGTAAATCATTTTAATCAAGTTCAAATTAACAAGGTTCAACAGCAGCTAGTGTTTTAATGTTTACTTAGCACATTCTTGTTCCATCAGGTTTCAGTTTTTTAGTTTTTGCCTGAATTGAAACATAAACAAACACCAGCATACAAAATTTAAACATGAAACTAATAAGGATAATGAAATAAATACAGTAAAACCCCCGAATAGCGGACAGTCACGGGACCTAAAGTTTTGTCTGTTATTAGTATCTGTCCCCTATTAGGGCGGATCACTTTGTTAGGATTTTGCAATTTCAGATTTACCAATTAATTTAATGAACAATTATAATATTAAGTATGTACCATTGCCATCATACACTGCAATGCTTATAATTTGGTATTATTCACTGTATCTCCTTTTGAAACTGCAACTAATAATGTAATACGCATCAATTAAAGATAACGTATATCACGTAAAAAATGAATAAAATATTCATTAATATAATCCTTAATATAATCATTTCTTTTAACATTGAAAAATCAGTTTCTTAAATAAATTTTGAAAATGTTTCATCCCTTTCAATGTCTTTTATTCTTGAATAATAATAACAATAATAATAATGAGCTTATTGAATTAAGTTCTGTATATATTTCAAAAAGTCCCTAATTTTCCAAGCATTGTTTCATTCCAGGACCGGACTGGGTGGTCGAAAGGGCGTGGGAAGGCTGAATCGAAGGGCGCCGATTTAGCCTGCACAGTACTTTCAGAATTTAAAACGGACATTTCAAAAAATCCGTACCGAAATACAGAAGCGCGTTTTTTTTTTAATTATTTTTTTTTTAAGACTTTAAAATCTTACCTTTAATTCCATGATATTACAATAGGAACTTTCAACTGGATTTTGCTCTTCACATAGAAAACATCAGTTAGGGCGAAACGGCGAAAATGAATATTTACACTGGAAGTAATGTCCGCGAAACTAAAAAATCTATTCTGATATGAAAATTTTAAACTTGGTAAATTCAGATATTGCACTTCTGTTGTCTCTTTTATTTATGCTCATTTATATTTTTTGAAACACGTGATTCAATGTTTAAAAATGGACGTAAATGCATCATTTCCTCCGATTGTTGTTTTTGCCTTAATATTACACAATGTACATTATCTTTTGCAAACATCTCGATAAGTATCTATGACACGTTGATATTCCGAAGTTATAGAAAATACCCAAATAATAAACTAACATTTTTATAGCAAATTACATATAAATCGTTAATGCATATGAAACAAATTAACTTTTTAACTGGCAATAAATTAAGTTCTAGAGTCCAAATTGGCACTTTTCTTAATGTTCACTTGAATAACTAATAAAAAGTATGAAAAAAAGTATCCAAGATCAAAAAAATAAAAAATCATGATGAATAATTAAGAAATCTTTTAAGTTCAGAACTTTTCTCACATAATCTTCCAATCATCTCTTCTTCGTCGATATTTATTAAAATGTCCTTTTCACGTTGCATGAGAAAAAGTGTCCTATTTATAGGACAGCCTGTATTTGAAAAAATAAAAAAGATAATTTCAAAATTTTTGTTTTACATGTCTAAGCACCTCCTAGTAATAACATAAATGCATTTTAAATTTTTTTGATGACGCGTTCTATAAGTGGTCCAATATGGGTTAAGCAAAAACAAAATTTAATTTCACCAGATCTTCGCGAATAATCCGCCCCGTGGATAAATCGCTCGAAGATAATCGAGAGTATATTGTAATAGTTTTCAAATCATCACATTGAAACTCATAGATCATATTACAACTATAATTATAAATCCATGTATTGTAATTCTATAATTTAGGATTATACATCTAGGAAAATATTTTCTTAATGCAAAGAAAATTTAAATTAAAATGAGAAACTTACCGTTGAAAAGAATCGTTCTTATAATGTATTAAATTTTTCTGAAGCTCCAAAATCACTTCTTCACTAATGCTAAAATCTAACCCAAATGACTCATTGATTCATGTAACAGCACTCTCCCGAGACAAGCACAAGACGTAAGTACCGTCAATAAATCTCACCATTCTACTCATATTCTTGACCATTGATATGTGCTGTCACTTTCACCCTCACATCCCTTTTTTATTGAGGAAACGCCCAGGAGATTCTGGGAAACAACGGGGGTCTGCTTTTGCTCTCGGGAAACTTAGGAATAGGGACTTTAGGGAACAAAGATGAGCTACAGTAGATAGCAGAAGCGCAGTGGACTGCTTTCCCTGCTTACGAAAGGGCGCCTACCCAACAGCCTTTAGGAGGGCATGAGATAGCGTTTCTTTATAAGATATAGAAAGCCCAGTATACATTTTTAAAAAAAGCAAAAACATTGTGAAAATCGTAGAAGGGCGCCATTAATCCAATTTGGTCCAATTCACAGCATCTTCCAAAAGAACAATGTTCAATTAATTGTGCTTCAAAAAATAAAACTCCTAATGTTCAAATATGATTCTAATTTATAATGTCCTTTAAAAGTTCTAAAAATGTTACAACTTTGAAAAAGTTTAGACAGGCAATACTTAGAATACCACTTTGCACCGAACATTCTCTTAAAGCTCTTAAAAAATAAATATTTTTTTTTCAACTAAATGTCCGTTGTTCGGAGTAATCAGAGGAAACTACCTTTGTTAAGGGACAGGGACTTGGAAAATTGTGCGTCAATTAGAGGTGTTCGCTATTTGAGTGTCCGTTAAGGGAGGTTTTATTGTACATTGTTTTCAATAATAAAAATAATTACCTCATCACATTCGTTGGCAGAACAATGCTTGTTGAGCAATATATTCCTCAAATTTGCCACATCCCCTTCAGCTATTCTAGATATCAAAGCCTCAAAAGCCACGGATTTATTCATCACAAAAGCTACATAACAACTATCTGTAAAATGATAAATATATATATGCACATTTGGCTCAAAAAGGAGTTAAAATGCTAAGAATGATTCTAAGCATAATACACCTTTTTTTTTTTTTAAGATTCCTGAGTTAGAACTAATTTTTTGCTTTTTTTTTTTTTTAACTTTATTAATACCACAAGAGAGGGGGAGGACTCTTCAAGTTAGGTAAAAGACTCCAAGAACATTGTCTTAAGGTAGTTCTCCTTACTTCTATTTTTCAACAGCCATAAAAAGAAAACAGTAAGTCATATTATAGACATCAAATAACCAGGGCTTGAAAGAAAAAAAAAACATTTTTTTTTTTTTGGAAAATACTAATTTGCTTGGGTTTTTGATCAAAAACCTGGCTTTTTTCGAACACAATTTTAATCTCAATCTGTATTTAAACTCTGTAGCAAACGTTGCTTAACTACTTCACTTTCACAGAAATTCATATATAATAAATAATTGCAATTATGATTAAGGGAATGCTCAGCTCTCTAATTAGAGTCCCTTTATGCAGCTGAGCATACTTACTGAAATTGTAAATGACTGGTAAGACCAGGAAAAACTAGCCTACACACAATAATAGTCTTTTCAAGATCGTGAAGATAGTGCATCCAGAGAACCACTTTCTTGTGTTTTATATTTAGGAAGCAAGACATTGTTTTTCCAAAATCTAATAGTGGTTCGTTAAACTGAGTGTGACTTTTCTAAAATTTTAATCAAAACATAGAAAAAGCAAGAAGTTTCGAAAGAAACACTGATTTAGAATTAAAAAAAAAAAAAAAAAAGAATGCTTACACAGAGCTACAAAGTTGTAGAATTTCTTACTCTTAGATACTTATTCTCCTTTGTTTCCTACCAGTGTCAAAAATATTACATCATTATTACAAAGGTTTCATTTAATTATCGGACCACAAGTAGTAAAAACGCAACAAAACTTCGTTTTGTAGAAATGTTTACTATTTTTTTCGCGTTTATTCCACAAAACTCACAATTCTGTCGAAAAAATGTTCTTATATTTACAAAAAAAGCTCTAATATCTGAAATACACACAACACGAATTAAAAACCGTATCATTCCAAAACCACGAATAACTTGAATATTCAAAGAAGAAAAAAAAGCTTGAGGCGAAGGATAAACTTCAAAAATCTGGACCTTGCTTATGCCATCGCTGTCCAAAAACTTGGACCTTCTGTTTGTGGACCTTATGTTCCTTGGATCTGTCCCTGTCCCTGTACTGTAAATGTGAATTATACCAAACAACAAAGCCACTTAAATGTAAATACATTACTTTCTCAAAGTCAGGGAGGAGGGGCAAAAAATGCCTCCCTGATCCCGGAAAGAACGGGTATGCTTTTTGGAAAGTCTGTGAGCATTATATAAGCATTGGGTCCGGCTCTAGGTCCTATTATTCTGTACAAATTTATGAAAATACAACTATTTTGGTCAAATTTAATTTCTTTCGTCTCGCTCCTCTTTCTCCAACTCCAAACTAATGAAACAAGAAGCATGTGTCAATTCAACTCAGCTCATTTAGTAATTCGAGTTGTTGTTATTGGTAAATCCGGCGGTAAAACGAGAAGAAATTAAGTTTCCCCGTTCAAAACTTTGTTGAATATTTAATTGCTTTAGATGTATCACCGATTTTAAATTTATTTTGATATACGATGGCTTTTAATTATGTTGTTACTGCTCATAAACCTACCAGTGTGGGGGCATGTGTCACTGGTATGTTTTTGTAGTCTTGCTTCTCTTGTTATTATTTTTACTAAAATAAAGTGTTTACTCTTGTAGTTCAGAACATAATTACTTGAACAAATGCCGCATTTTTTTCTTTTCTTTCTTTTCTGATTTAGAAAATATAACGCATAAAATGTTTTGAATTTATCAAAAAATTCGGGGGGCATGTTTACTTTTCCAATATGTAGACAAAAGTTATTTTTAACGCGCTATTATGTCATCTGTTGATGATATTAGTGTTGAATGTGCGTATTTTTGCTTTTTTTTAACTTTAGAATGATGTCCTTTATTCACTCTCCAAAGTTCTCTGACTTTACAGAGGGTTCTTTGACAGGAATTTGTAAAATATGTTTACTAACTAAGGACAATTTTACCATGCTTTATATAGGCTGTTCTTGACTAGACTATTACATGACTGGTTTGTAGGTCGTCTATGAGAAGATTCTAGGGACATTCACCGCACTAACTACTGACATCATCAAATATCATAAAATCAAACCTCTGGGTTAAACGGTAACTCTATTAAAAAAAAAAAAACAATTCTGTTATTTTACTAGAAAAAGAGCAGACACCAATGTATAGGAGAAGGTAATGTTTGGATTCAGATGAAATTTAAAACTGTCTGCAAACTCAGTAACTCTTTTAAAATTTTTTGAAAAAAAAAAATATATATACTCTTCCTGCGTCTTATGTCACTGCCAACAGTAAAACTGTAAAATCATATACTAATGCAGTACAATTACGCAGACAACATAGCTGTTGTGTTATATTTACTCTCTTTTTAGTGTTCTTTAGAGCTCCTTAAAAGTGTCGACCTTAAAATATTTTCTGCGAATGGCGTTCGCGTGATTGTCTGTATTATCTGTATGTTTGGATTATTGGTCAAGGTTATTGTTTTAAGGTTTAATCTTAGTCTGTTCCTGTCTCTGATTGCCAACCTCATGTTAAAATGAACTTCACTGGTCAGAAATCATTTAAAATTAAAAAAAAATTAGTTGTTTTTGAGAGGATTTAGTAAACACAGAAAATTAAAAGTAATCGTTACTAGTAAAATTTGTTAGTCGCAAAAGCAGAATAAAGTAGAATAATTGAAAATACATTCTATCAGATGCAGAAAATTTTTCTCTTTCTTTTGGTTAAATTATTGTTCAAAATTTTCAAGTATATTTTCACTTCAAATGTCGTAAAAAACTTTAGAGATTTTTAATTAATATCTTCGTTAAAAAAATGCATCTGAATATGCGACCTAGTTAAGAACACACTCTATCGGCTCTCCTCTCAATTTTTTTTTTTTTTTCAAAATCAGTCCATCTGTTAAGGTGCTAGAGGTACACAAACACATCAAACTTATACCCCCGTTCAAGCCTCTAATTTAGAAGGGTCAATTTCCCTGGCTTTGAGAAATTATTTGCACATAAGTTTGTGGTTTTTGTTGCTTTCCGATGAAGTTGCATTGTGTTTACACACCCCTCCCCTGGAAAAACTTGAAATGACAGGCCTGATCCCCTTTCTTATTACATCTGAGGTTTAAAAGAATAGTTTGTAAGGATTTTTGGAAACTAATTTTAATGTTAGTTTAAGAAATAAACAAGGTTCAAACAAATCAGGAGGGTGCAAATTTTACTTAAGTACATCGGCAGGTGCAGTGATCAATTATAAAGATCCTAAAAAATTGAGCTGACCGATCTATCAGATACTTTGACGCCTCTTCTGTTTGACACTATCTACTTGTTTGCAACTAATTGATTACTGAGTTTTCAAATTTTTCTGAAATTTGCATTGAATAGCAGGTGGCTGTAGATGAAAATTATATTGAAAAGCCAAAAATTTACCAAATTATTAGCATATTCATGTTTTCTGGCTTAAAAATGGCTTCTTTATGTCAGCAGAGGTGGGTTGAGCGTTTTCATTTTCAATGCGAATAACGTTTTATTTTCATGAAATTTTGGAGCAAGGGTAAGTATTCAAAAAATGTTTTGTTAAATGCTCTGTCCGAGGCCTAATGCTTAGTAGAGTTGGGTAGAGAAGCATTAAAATGGGAATTTTTCTTCGTAACCTTTGTTTGTTAAACAAAAAGCTTTCTTTTTCAAAGTTGTCCATCATTATTACAGTAATAGCACATAGAAAAAAGTTAAGAATTCTTAAAATAAATTTTTATCATAAATAATTTTTCCACTTTTCTTCATTTTTGTTTTTTTATTTAGTGATTGATTGTTGATTTAATAATATAATAAAATTTGATAATTATTATCTTTCCACTAAACATTTAATTTGAAAGAATTCTTGGTACTTAACTTATCCTTAGCCGGGTACAAGCAAAAAATCAAAAACATCGCCAATGTCGCCAAGCAAAACGAATGACAAATCTGTCAATAGGGCATGCTTGGGACAAATTTTGCCGCCAGGGAGCGCGGCACATACAACTGGGATTGTGTCCTTCCGGTAGTTCGAGCCTAGTGCTTTTTCATTACGCGATGCACTAATAAATTATAGGAATTGCTCTTTCTCAAGCGTTACATTTACTCACGCGTATACATTTTAAAGCTTAAAAAAAGGTATGGTTGACGAAAAGGAGACTGTTTCCCCGTTAAAAGTCAAATTAAGTTTTCGGAGCTAAAACAAGTGGTAATAAAGCGGAATTACTAGCCAGGTATTCAAGGAACATAGTTTTTTGAATAAAGATCTTTCAAAATATTGTTAAAACATTTCCTACTCTCAATTTTTTTCTTTTTTGCTGTACACAGAGTTGGAAATTAACTTCTAAAAATTTCATACGCTATCTCATCGCATTGGAACAGGGTTGATAGAAATCACGATTTTTTTTTAAATAAAAAAATCGGATTTTTTTTTCCTTAAGTCAGGTATGTTTTATTTAAATATTTTTTTTTTTTTGTTTAAGATTAATAAAGTATGTTTGATACTAACAAATTAAATTGTTCAAGTTAGATGTCTAAATCCGATTCTTCTTTTAAGTATAAATTGAAAAATACATAAAACTAGAAATGTAAATAAGAGTAATTAATAAATTAAAAGAAAGTTATTTAATTATAATTTATGGATTTTTCTTTGTTTTAATTATCAAAATCGCATAAAGAATGCTTCATGTTAATTTGGATATTTTACTCCTTCAACTACAGAATTGTTAGAGAGATATGAACTAGACTACGGGATCAGTGTTTCTTTCAGACATTTTGCTCCGGGGGGGCACTTTGATAATCCGGAGAGGCAAAAAGATTGGCGAATCTAAAAGGGTAATGGAGAACCGCCAAAAGCGACCGGAAATAGCCTAAAACTGCCTCTTGGGGACTTTTTCGACTCCCCCGTTTGAGCCCTAAAATTGCTCTTTGACCCCCTCCCCCTTCCGATAATAATCAACAAAACTCGCAGTTGCAAAGGGCCGATGGATGTGGGGGAGGGAGAGTTTCAGGGAAAAAACGTAAACTAAAAACGAAAATTTTGTAGTATTTTTAACAACGTTGAAGGAGTTCAGAGGCACTGCTAAGGAAAAATTTCCAAATTGAAGCCCGAAATGTGCAAATGTCGACTATCTTTAATGACGTTAAGTAAATGATGCAGTTCGAACCCTCGAAATTGGAGCTCTAAATACGCTACTGTAGTTCATTTTTAGTGATATGTAAGGGGATCACAGACTTTCCCCCAGAGTTTTTCTGAAATTGAAGGCCTAAATACGCTATTGTTGGTCATCTCTGATGACTTCCAGATTTGGAACTCTCTTCAGAAAAATAAAATCGAAATTAAAGTCTTAAACACGCAATTGTAAAAAATCTTTGAGGAAGTTGGGGAGAGAAATATGGTTCGTGTCACTCTTTTAGAATTTTTTCGAAATGGATGTACTAAAAACGCAAATGTGCGACGTCTCTAATGGAACAGAGCTCCAGCCCGGAAAAGTCTTTAAAATTAAAATCTTGATACACAATTTTATTGCATTTTGATGTCGTTTGAGAAAGGGATGGGTTTTGATCTTTTCCTCTTAAAATTTTCCAAATTGAAGTCTTTTCAGAACAATAGTAAACCCCTTTGAATATTGAGAGAATGTATTTCCACAGACCCTCCCCAGAGAACTTTCAAAAATTGAGGTTCTAAAAATGCTATCTTTGAGAAAAATCAGATAAAAATTGAGTTCAAGACTCTTCTCCTCCAGGAAAACTTTGAAGTTCAAATCATTAAAATACGGTTATTGACCATTTTTGATGATGGTAGAGGAAAAGGAATGCGATTTGATATTCTCTTCTGAAACACTTTCGAAATTGAAGTCAGTAAGTCAATTTCAGGCCATCGTTACCGATGTTAAGTGAAGGCGTTGCGTTCAGGAATAATTTCTCTGAATTTTTGAAAATGAGGTCCTAAAAACGTATTTGTAGACTATCTTTTACAAAATTATGAAAATTGATGCAGTTCATAACTCTCCCTCTTTGTGTTTTGAAATCAACTCCCCCCCCCAAAAAAAAACCCCGCTAGGTGGTCTTTGATGATGCCAAGAGAAAAAAGATGGGTTTCACCAAGTCTCCCCCGGTATTTTTTCGAAATAGATGTTCTAAAATGAAATTGTAGGATATCTTTGATGTCTCCTCTCAATATATTTTAAAATTTTCCTTTTTTTTATATTCATTTATTAAATATTTACTTTTTTATTTCTTTAATTTTAATTATTTGCTCATTGATTACTTTTACATTTTTTTATTCATTTTCTGTGTGTGATACTGCAAACTGCATTTTCCTTCCTCCGGGGGGGCAGTTGACTTTCTCCGGGAGGGCAGTGCCCCCCCGGAGAGATGCCTGAAAGAAACACTGTACGGGATAATCACAATAATTTTATTTTTCCTGAAAAATTTAGAACTATTTCTCTATTTAGGAGCTAAATTCAGTGATTTGCAGGGTTCGCTGATATATATCAGTCGATATATATCATGATATATATCCGATATTTATTCTGAAAATATCACGATATTTTGATATTTTCGATATTTATTTTTTGAAATGCGATATTTTCAATAGAAAAATTGTCTTCATCATATTAATGATGTCATCTTTAGTATGATGTAATAATATGATATTCCTTTTTTATTTTCTGATAATAAAATTAAAAGTTACAAAACAACTTGAATGGAGATGAAAAATGCCTAGTTAAAAATGAAAAGTTAATCAGAATATGGAAATGTGTCTAATGCCTCTAAATATTACATATTGTAATAATCAATTACACTAATATACCAATAAGTTTTCCTGTTTTGGTTTTGATATTACATGATAGTTGATTTATGTATATGATACTCTAATTATTTTTATATGAACATAATAGTCAATATCCAGTGTAGTAGCCAACATCATCATCAGGTTATATAATTTTTAAAACATTAAACTATTACATTTCAGCAAAAATGGCTGCATAACATTTCATTGTATGTAAATTTTAATGTATATTTATGTAGAGAAATATTAATTTTTAGTCTGTACTGTAATAATACTTATTTAAGGAAATAAATAACATTCATTTGAGGATGTAGTTACTATTTAAAGAATTAAGCTTGCGCAAATTGAAAATATCGGATATATATCAAAATATCGGATATTTTCGATATTTTCGATAATATCACGATATTCACGAACCCTGGTGATTTGTAAATAAAAACAAGTTTGGTTGCTTTGTCGTTTAAAAGCCTGTTGCGAAGTTTCGATTGTACTAACCCATAAGTAGAAAAAAAAAATTATAGAAGAAATCAAATCATAAAATAATTTGAAAATATTATAGAATTATATTAACTGTGGAAATGAAGAATAAAAATAACATAGAACATTGAATTATTTTCTTCAAAAAATGATTTTTATTACTTTATTAATTTTTTTTAAAGAACCATTAAAAAATCTATTAATAAAATCATCTTGACACCTACATCTTGACTTTTAAATCATCGCCAAGGACTAAAAAGCAGACTCCCACCCCTCAAATCCTTGTCTTATTAATATACATATTTTATTTTTTAACACTTTTGACTTACTGAATGTAAACAGAATGTTAAAGAGGATTGTATGACAAGCTCATTTTTAAATAAATACTTTAAAAGCTTAACTCTTAACAGATGAATCCCTCCTAACTCCTCACACAAACATCTTATAAAGTATAAATACAACGTTAAAAAAGCACAAATACACAGGGAAACTGCAGACACGTGTTTCGGCGTTACAAGGAACGCCTTTATCAATGCAAAAAAATGTGAGCTTTTGCATCTATAAGCTCACAATTTTTTTGTTTTGATAAAGGCGTTCCTTGCAACGCCGAAACACATGTCTACAGTTTCCTTGCGTAGTTGTGTTTTTTTAACGTTGTATTTATACTTTAGATTTGTGCACAAAGGTATTTTATTCACAAACATCTCAGTTCATATATCCTTTGCAATTTTTCTCTTCAATTTTTTTGAGATCATGATTTTTTATTTTGCTTTGGTTTTTTAGTTTCGTTTTAACAGGTGCGGATCCAAAGGGGGGGGGGGGCGGTATGGGGTCATGACCCCTCCCTTGAACTACCAAATATAGTCAACAATATCTTTTTGGGACTTATATTTCGAAAAAAATTGCTAAATATCCCGTTTTCATACAAAAATTGCACTTTGACCCCTCGCTTTTAGAAATTGACCCGATCCTGAACCAGAAGCTGAGTAGTATTCAAATTACAATTATACAATATTATGTTCATTTTAAAATAGTCAGCCAAAAATTTAAGTTAGATTTTAATAACAATAGTATAATACAACGTACGGAATTATAAGAACAACATTCAAAAACTGAGTCTGACCATTTCTTATATTTTATTTACATAATACTATGTATCTAATTTTATCAATATCACCAAAACAAATTCACCATCTGAATTGCATAAAACAGAAATGACATACACTTACCTGTTTTCTTGGTCAAGAAGTCACTTTCTTTAAAATACCTGCTGCAAACTTTCGCGTACTTGTTAGGTGTTTTGAAAAACAAATAGATATTATCTTTTTTTTTTCACTTGAATCCGTTGGAAATGAATGAAAACATAATTCCTTACAAGCTTTGGAGGTTGCAGAACATTGAGGGACGCAGCAATTCCATGGCATTTTAGGATTTATATGTTCTATTACTCAGGCAAAACAACGGCAGAAGCCAGCAGTGGAATAACCGGAAGTGCTTAATACCCAGCGCGCAAGGCACTATGGGAATTTTAGCATGCCCTATAGATCAAAAGTGCGCTCAACGATAAACAAATATGGTTGTAAAAAATTTGGCGGAATTCTGTATTATTTAGCGCGATACATTGTTTGGTGATTTTTTGCTTGCGCCCAGCTAACGGAAAGTACTGGCTTCCTTTAATAAACAATGTAATTAAATTTTATAGTAATTCTATTTTATCATTGTAACAGTTATTTGTGTCTAGCATATGGAAAGCCAGTAAATTTTCATGTTGTCCAGTTTCTTCCACATCCTAGTTTTTTTACGAAAAAGGAACAAAATCCCTGCCCATTAGTAGCTGACTAGAATAGTTTTATTGTAGTTATTAAATTTAATTTTTTGCTTTTTATACTGCTTTATCTTCTGCAATTAAATTTGGTTGCTGCAATTAAATTGCCATGTGAATATTAATGAATTAAAGCAGTTTAAACTGACATAAGTAAATAAATGAACTTAATGTGTTGACTTCCATCTATGCAATATTTATCTATTTCAAATTATTTTAGGCAACTTTACCTCATCCAGTGACTTGAACTTAATTCTTGCGAAGAATACACGCCTGGAAATATTTTTAGTCACTCCAGAAGGATTAAGACCCATGAAAGAAATTGGGATTTATGGGCGGATTAGTGTTATGAAACTCTATCGTCCTCCGGTAAGTAAATGTCCTTAAATACTGGAATTAAACGTTACTACTAAATTATATTATCAATTTTTTTAATGCACATTAAAACCCAGTTTTCGACATAGTGATACACAAGGTTTGCTAAATATTTGTCAAGTAATACATATTCAACACTTATTTTGAAATATCATATTTTTGATATTTATTTTTCGAATGACGATGTTTTCAATATAAAAGTATTAATAGTGTTCATTTATTGTTAAAATGACCACAAAGTGATACAATATTTATATAATATATGTTAATGGATCATTAATACAATTTAATGTAATAATATAACATTCCTCTTTGCTGTCATACTCGTAATATTATTGGCAATGTAACTATTTTAATGTAGATTAAAACTACCTAGTTAAATATTAAACTTTGACTTGAGGTCAATATATTACAATAATAATATGCAAGAAACTAAAAACCAGTGATTTAGGGATGTATTTACTGTTTAAAGATGTTAGTTTATGTTGATTGAAAGTATCGGATATATCTCAAAATATTCGATATTTTCAAACCTTGGTGCCAGACAAAACTAAATGGCTCCTACCACTCATTTTCATGATCATTTTTCTGCAAATGCCTGGCTCTTAAAAATTAAAAAGCCGAAAAATTCCTTTTTTGCTTTAGATGTTTAAGCAAGTACATCTCCGAAATAAAATTGCAACTTAAAAATTCTTATCAAATCTGATTATTTGCGTTATATATACGTATTATATTTAATATGTTTTGGTTTCAAACGAGAAATTAAATGTGCTTTTAATTGCTTGTTACTGTTCTGCTTTTTATTTGATCATTGTGATTGTTGATGCATCTGTATTTTAGGGGGAAAAGAAAGATTTTTTATTCTTCTTGACTCAGAAATATAATGCTGCAATTCTCGAATGCATTCAAGAAGGGGAAAATATGGAAATTGTGACCCGAGCTCATGGAAATGTTGCAGTAAGTTATGCTGCTTTTGTATTATCTTTAATGTTTTTTTTTCCCTCTGATACTGAAAAGTTAACAAAGAATTTATTTTCGTTTTGCACTTTCAAGTTTTGGCCATAATGTAAGTGTATATGAGAGAAAAAATGAAAGAGAATGTTAGGTTTGTTCTGTGATTTTAAATGCTAAAATAGTTCAATGCATTTCAATATTAGTCTATAATACACTTTTATGTTTCTTTGTTTAGTTGATTTCTAATTTCTACTGAAGATAACTGTATATATATATATATATAGTTGTGTATGTAAATGATAAAAAATAAGCACTAAAAGTGTTTTGGATTACAAAAAATCTGTGGGATGGAGTAGAAACTAAATTCACGTAATGGATGTTTGTAAATGCAAAGTTTGAGCTTTGTCAAAACTTGCATGAGGTGTTGTGATTTAAACCCTTTTGAATCTTGTTAATTTTTTAAAAAAATATTTTAAAAGTTGGATACTGTTTTAATATATACAACCTTAAACAGAGCTTTTTTTGCTTTTAAATTTCATCTTTGTTGAATAAAACAATTCATCAGTTGAATTTCATTTAAGTCAATAATGACCACTGCAATCGGCACTGTAATTAACCAAGCCTGTAGCTTCAAATATTGACACTCTTGAAAGATTTGCATAAAGCAAACAAGCATTGAGAAAATATTTCATATATTTCCTGACAAAGCAATCACAGCAAAATTTTAAAATGAATTTTGAAATTACTTCAGAATTTATTTTGTTTACTGGTTGTCATTCATTAGTCTTTAATTTTCATTTTAGATCAGTGGTAGTCAATCTCATCCTCACTGCCAACTATTAAAGATTGACATTGAAGTTTTTAGAATGAAGTGTAAAAGGTTTTGTGTAATGCTGAAATTTTCATGTTACCTGTGGAACTAAATTAACTAATTTTGAAAAGTGTTTGGATAGATGCTCCTTGTTTTTTTTTTTTTTTTTTTTTTTTTTTTTTTTTTTTTTTTTTTTTTTTTTTTTTTTTTTTAATTTTGAGCACAAACCATGTTTAAAATATTTAAAAAAAAAACATGTTGAACTTTTTTTTGTGTTTATTTGAATAAATACCTTTTTGTTTCGGAAAGAAAAAGTCTGAACCTTAACCATTTTGAAAGCAGGAACAAAATGTAGAGGAAAGATTTCCCACAAACACATGAGGAATACATTTCCTAACATGTTTTGAGATATTTTATTTTTTTTCTTGTAAAGATAGTCAAATTTTTTCCTTCTTAGGACGCTATTGCCCGTCCATCAGAAACTGGTAGCATAGGCATTATAGATCCTTTGTGCAAGATGATTGGACTTCGTCTATATGATGGGCTCTTTAAAATAATTCCTTTGGACAAAGATATAAAGGAACTAAAAGCATTTAATGTAAGGTAGGTAAAAGCTTAATGTTTTGAACCATATGGAGCAGTTTGATTTTTTTAATGTAAGTGAAATAGATTCTTTTCTTGTATTAATAAATAGAAGTCAAACGTAAAATATCATAATTAAATGTGAAAATTATCACTGAAAAATATATTTTTGTGAAAAGTTAGCTATGGGTACTCATGCCACTCCCCGTCCCCCTGCCACTATTTATTAATATACCTTTTCAAATACCTCAACTTGTCTTCCTTGTTCCATTAAAATTGTTGTAAGTGATGGACTTGCAGCAATTTTCATGAATAATGTTTGATATTAATAAAATTCATATATATTCAAATCCGCACGTACACACACTTTGATGATGCAATATGGGTATTTAAACATAATAGGTTAGTGAAATAAGTATGGAATGTGTACTTAATTCTAGGTCAGGATTTAAACTTTTGTGTTGTAACTAATTTATTAAATTATATATAGATAAGAGAGAGTAGTAAAAACTAGCTTTTAGATAGTCACAGAAAAATATATTGTGAAGAGCAGGCTGTAGTACCCATGTTGGTTGTCTTGTCCTCCTGCCATCATCTATTAGCACATCTTTCCAAGTACAGTAAAATTAAGTTGCAATAAACTTCAAAAGACCGCAAATTTTGTTCGTTATGACTGGAACTTATTTGATAGCATCCAAGCAATGTAATAAGAACTAAAATGGGGTTTAGCGTTTATTTCCTTGAAACAGATATTTCACTGTGTTGGTTTTCCCTACAATAAACTTTTACTGTATCTCTATTGTCTTTCTTATTTCTCTTACATACAAGTTGCTACAAATATAAGCTATTAAACTCAATGGTGCAACAGCCCATGAGGGCCAACGTCTGCTGTTCCCATCTCAGTTTTCCTGACTGAGGGCTCCGGGTAGCAAGTATATGTTTTGGTCAAGTGGTCAGCCAAAGGCAGACCGCCCAGTCTTTAAATCTCAAGCAAGCTTGGGACTCAATTTTGTCAACCCACTAAAGAGGTAGTCGACCATGTCCGACCCAGGGTTT
The DNA here is from genome assembly GCA_038373865.1 of Uloborus plumipes. NCBI lineage: Eukaryota > Metazoa > Arthropoda > Arachnida > Araneae > Uloboridae > Uloborus > Uloborus plumipes. The sequence continues at coordinate 19,109 of JAXGGA010011005.1, forward strand.
CACTACAATATAATATTTTTTTGGAAATCAAAAGTGTATAATATCTGTCCATGAATGATTCATTTTTGTGTACTGACAGAGAAAATATTTAACAACATATAAGCTTATGAAACAAGGAATATAAAATTATTAATACTTGGATTTTTAATGTTAAAAAGGGTGTAAGGGTTCAAACATAATTTCATCCCAGTTCATTAAACTACTATCCCATTAATGACAATTATTACTTACATTTTATTTGTATATATATCTATGTATATATAATCTTAGTATATACAAAAAGAATCAAAAGCCGAACCAAGGACTGGCACGTCATCAAGAGGATCCCTGGTTCGCAAGGCCCTTTCTATCTGACATGAGGGAAGGTCCCAAAAACGCGTCATCTTCCCCAAGAGCCTTAAATGAAATGGAGCAAGAAAGAGTAAAATAACATTTGAAAAAAAATCAAAAACCAAAAAACAAGCATGTATGTACTCACTTCGACACGAACCGAACTTAAACTGAATATATATATATATATATATATATATATATATATATATATATATATATATATATATATATATATGGGCAATTCTCAAAAGGTGGGAGCAAACACAGACCTAAACTTTAAAGCTTAAACACCAAATAGCTTTTATTTTAATTCACTCAAATATTTTTATGTAAAATTATAGTTCTATATAGAGACAGGAATTGACATAAATTATTTTTTAAGTGTTCTTTACACAGCTTTAAAAAATATTTTTTCTTGCTTGAAGGGGCTATTTTGGACATCCAAAACGTTAACTGAGCAAATGTACCATCAAAAAATATTTTTTTTAAATTATTTCCAAATGTTTCAAAGAAAATTAAAGGTATGCATCATAAAATGAATAATTTTCTAAATCATTTTCCACTAACAAAAATATCAAGGAAGCATTATTTATTTTTTAAACGATTTTAGAAAAAAGAGTTGGTTGGAAGTTTGATGGATGTCCAAATGTTACGATTTGAATAATACTTATTTTTGAAAACTAAATACATTGTGTATGTGCTTTTAATGTATTTTCTGACCTTAAAATCAGTTATTGACTTAAAAAGTGTTTCCATTTGTTTTTATACTGTATCTTGGACAGAAAATATTTTTTATTAAACATACTTTTCAGATGTCAAAATTGTGTTACGATCTTAATGCTGATAATTCTTCCTGTTTATTCATTATTACTTCTGCCTACTGTCTTTTAATCTTAACAAAACAAGTTATCATGGTGTTAATTTCTAAAATTCACTGATATTTAGCATTATTAATACGTTATATATTGAACATTAAGTTAAATAACAAAAGCAACGTATTCGACTTACAATGGTGACGATCGGTTGATCGAATCAAAACAAAGACAGCGCTAAAAATTGCCAAGCAGAACGCGTTAGCGCCAGCATACAGTGTACGATAAAGAAGAAAGGTTACCAGCTAGGAACTACTGTTTGGCGATTTTATCAATTGCGCGCGCTAAATGAAAATGAAAACAAAATCTCCCTTCTTATTCTTTTGTGAGTGTTCTTTTTTTCTCCTCTTCAAAAAAAAAAAAAAAAAATCAATGATGTCCAAATGAAAATACCTACTATATAACACAAGAGAAATATTCATCTCAAAACTGATATAAATTTTTGAATTTCAATTAGTTTTTTATTTAAAAAAATATATTAATTCTGGAATTCTTTGGAGTTTAAAAAAATCGTCTGCGATTTTTTGTGAACATATATATATGTTGAAAATTTTAATTCTATCTTGAAACCATTACAAAATTTTATTACCTGAAAAGCAGTGTAAAGAACCTTAATTAATCCTTTTTAATAATAAAATTTAAAAAATAATTATAATAAATAATTAAGTTCATTGGAAAAGTTCAAAATCGGATTAACAGCCATTAAAAATTGGAAAACTTACATTATGATGATGTTCAAAACCTGTGTCCTACTGAACAAGAATGTCCAAAACTTGTAACCTACTGAAAAAGGATGTCCAAAATTTGTAACCTACTGAAAAAGGATGTCCAAAATCTGTAACCTACAGAATCTTGATTAAATTTGCTAATAATTCATCTTTACAAATACCAGCTGTCTTTTTATGGTTATATATTATGTTCTAGGTGCACATACTATCTAATAAAAACAAATTTGATGTCAAATGAGAAAATTTTTTTAATTGCTTAAAATTAACTTTTTTGTTCCCACCTTTTGAGAATCACCCATATATAATACAAACAAATAGTAAAAATGAAATAGAAAATGGCACATTAGGAGAAGTGAAAGGAGAAAGGTTGAATCCAGAGCTCATCAGCCGTGGGGGATTCAAGAGTGGTCGAAAGACCAAAAAATTTTAATATAAACTATAAAGAGGATGTTTAAGTTCAAAATATGCAGTCTACAGATCTTCATTGGGCAAAACAGCACCAATGCGAGTCTGCAAACTGTACATATAAGAACAAAAACCTAAAACTAAAAGCAGGAGGTTTCGCCTCGACTGATTAGGAATAAAATTCCCAAAAAACAGCCACCCACAGTACCGTTCTGCTATGAAAATAAGAGATTATTTTATTTACAATTCTGATATTTTATATATATATATATATATATATATATATATATTAGGTATTTATGTATGAAGTCCGCCCTCGGATGTGCATGAAGTTGATGTAAATAACAACAACGATTAGAAAAAGACTTGAAATAACGTTATAAATGCAAAAATGTTATAGATGCAAAAACGACAAAATTTCAGAAACAACTAAAAGTTTAACTGGGTAAGTTACTGCTTCGTCTACGGAGCACGGGAGCAGTTTGTAAAAATAATAATTTGTAGGTTTCTGAAGAGGTCAGCTGCACACGAGTTAGTATAATGAAATAAAGATGTTTAGTTTTGAGAAGTCCAAAAAGACGAAAAATGACAATACCACTGCCAACTCATGAATACAACCAACCCCCCGCTCTGACCTTTAATGCTCTAGCAGCAATTATGCGCTGATTGAATGTAGAACATCTTATTTTCACATTTTTACCTATATATACATATATATGTATGCATTTTAAAAATATTTTATTTGAAACATATTTAACCCTTCACTGCACGATTTTTTATATTTTCATGAAAAAAATCATATGTTATATTTTAAATAGCCCTGAGTTCAGGAAGAATGAAGAAAAAAATTCATCTTAAAAATTTGTGCCAAAAATGATGTTTTAACTGTTTATTTCACGTATGCCACAAAGCACTTAGTATAAGCTTATACCGATAAGTGTAATAATCTATAATGTGTTCTGTGCCATAAGTGGAACAAACAATTTTTACCACTAAGTACAGCATTTATATCTAAACAGTTTTAGAACAAAGGAAATAATGACTAAGCACACTTCTTACTGTAATGCAGACATTCTATTTTTCAAAAGCAAGAACTGTAATACCTAGACTAGTGCAACTAACTAGTGCATAAAAATCACACTAAACTGTTATAGCAATGTTCCAGAAGGGGCACAAAACTCAGTTTAACTGCATTTAAAAATCATAGGAATATATGAGGGTTTATTTGGTTTGTGCCAGATCAGGCACACCATGCAGTGAAGGGTTAAGTATTCATTTTAAAGAAGCAATTGGTTATGAATTATTTTGAAGTTTTTAAAAGCTATCTGTTTCTCTCATAGGATGGAAGAGTTGCATGTTCATGACATTCAGTTTTTATATGGCTGTGCCAACCCAACTGTTGTGCTTGTTCATCAGGATGCTCAAGCCCGTCATGTCAGCACTTATGAAATCTCAATGAGAGACAAAGAGTTTTCAAAAGGCCCTTGGCAGCAGAACAATGTAGAAGTTGAAGCTACTACTTTGATTGCTGGTATGATCAATGATTCATGTAGCATGAAATAGTATTACTGCTTTGTTACAACATCTGATGAATTAAATGAATCATTTGAACCATGATTTTAAAAAGGACCCTCTTTTTTTGAAAACCTAGGGTCCCTGAGACCTGCTTTTATGAGTCGCCAAGGGGATACCTGATTGTGTAATGTTTTTGCCATACTAGATTTCAAAGTTCATGTTTAGGAAAAGTTCTAATACTTGTAAAAATTCCAGAAGACTAGAACAATATTTTAATTACTATGATACATTTTTTATCAGAACTTTACTATAGTGTATATTATTTTAAACTCATTCTATGATTTATTATAGTTTATGTAATAAATGGTATGATATGATTTCATTCAATTTTTCACCCATATTTTGCATTCTGATATTTAATTGTAATTAAATCAAATACTTTTTCGTTCAAAAAAAAAAAAAAGTTCAAATTTTTTGCTGCATTCAGTTATCATTTTGCTTATTCTGTCCACATATTATGACCTGTTCTTTGTGTAAAACCTGTTTATTAAGTTAAATTTTTTCTGGTATCAAACACAATTAGCATTTTTTTTAATAGTTCCTGAACCGTTTTGTGGAGCAATTGTCATAGGTCAAGAGTCGATTACATATTATCATGGAGATAAACATATAGCCATTGCACCACCTCTGATTAAAGTGAGATTTTACTATTGTTTTGTTTTCAATATTGAACCTTTTTACTAATCTTAGCATTAACCTCTTTAAAATCATTTAGACTGTTTTCATTCACTTCTTACTATTACTGTTAATTTTATCGTAAATATGTGTGTGCTTTCTTTTTAAAATTATAACAGTACATATATTTTTTGCAGCAAAGTGTCATTAATTGTTATTGCAAAGTAGATCAAAATGGTTCTCGCTATCTTCTTGGAAATATGTCTGGCAAGTTATTTATGTTGCTACTCGAAAGAGAAGAAAAAATGGATGGCCGTGTGATTGTCAGAGATTTGAAACTAGAGTTTTTGGGGGAAGTAAGTTAAATCTGTTATTGAGTTAAATGTTCTCTTTTAATATGTATATAGATATGTTCAATCATTGCATGTGTTCATACCGTTTTTTGCGGCCTATTATCGGTGGATTATCTATTAAAAAAGTGGATTTTATTGTGGTGTGGATTGAATGCTGCCGCGGATTATACGAGATTTTTTTTTTTCGAAAATAACTGATCCAGAAATCACAGATGGCAGCACGAGTCTAAAAATCAACGACAGCTTATTTGAGTAATCGCTAATGTGCATGTGGGAAGTGTAGAGCGAGGGAGAGGAAAAAAACAATGAGCAGAGTAGTTTGCATTTGCACTTCGGTAGTAAATAAAAATGCCGTCAAAACGTGTTAGCTACACTGCCAAGCTCAAGTTGAAAGCTATTGAAAAGGCAGAAGAAATATATTCTTTCATCACTAAGAAATCCAAATAATGTGTATACTTTACTTGAAATTTGGCAAAAAAGAGTTTAGAAAAATAATTTTCCCGAATTTCAAGAAAAAATTTCGGTTTATAAAAATGTACAAGTTTGATACTTAAATTTTATATCTGAGAGACGTTCGACGAGACTGTGTTATAAAAAATCGAGCACAAACTGATTATTTCCTGTAGTATGATGTGAGAAAACTACCGAACATGTGCGGATAATACGCCACCGCGGATTATGTGCCGAAAAAATCGCGATACGGATTATATGCCGAAAAATACAATAATCATTCATGTATGTGTGTAGTGTTATTAACAAACATTGAGTCTTTCCTGGCTTGTTGACACAAGATTGTTATTTATCAGATTATATAAATCACATCTGATCCTATTGAGCATAAGTTAAAGTGCTTTCCTTTGTCATTCTTGGATGCATTGAAACTGTTGACATTTAATTATGCAGACTGTTGAAAAATGCCTTGAAGGTGTGAGATGGAAAAGAATCCTATTATTTTAAAACTTTGATTTTGCTTTAAAAAAGTAAGAAAAAAAAATTAACCAAGCTCTGCGTTGTAGATTTTACTTGAAAATCATAACAAATATTTCCCATTCTTAAAGTTTCTTGAATTTTTTTGGGGAATTTCACTTCTGATGAATTTCTCATTATTCTGTGTGATGCCAAAACTAAAGACCTAGTTAAACATGTCTTCATTCTACACTAATCAATACCTTTACTTGTGACTGAATCAAAACAATTGTGCCTATGCACATAGACTTATCCCTAGTGACTGAGAAAATAAATTCTGCATGGCAAGTGCTCACAGATTTGAGGTATGATCTATCCATTTTGCCCTTTACTGTTGTTAATGCATGATAAGCTTCATAGTTTTTATCATTTTAAGTCTGATCGCATTTTTTAATAGTAGATAGTTTGACGTAACAACTATATGTAATGAGAAAAAAAGACATTTTCACATCAAAAGCATGGATGCTGTTCTGCCCTATGAAAAAATATGTCCTTTGTAGCTAAGATGCTTTACCATTAAGCTGTAACCAAGTAATGGCTGAACTATTTTTGGTCTGGAACTTTCAGTGGCAGTGATAATACTACTTCTGATTAATTAATCACAAAATAATTACATTGATAAAGGTATCTAGTTTGCAATATATAATGTGATTCATAACCATGGCTGCCACTCTTCTGTCTGGAGGACGGAATTCCGTATTTTGTAAAAATTCGTATCACATTTGGGAATTAGTTTTGTGAAAAAATGAAATGAAGCTTTAAAAAGTATCTCATTCAGATTTTTCAAAAAAAAAAAAAAAACAAGCAACTGCTTAATCCCTTTCTCTCTGGTTGCACCCTTGAAAACTAGTAAGGGAAAGTAGGGTAAAACCGGGTACCTAAGGTTTGAAAGCTCCCAAAACTGACAGTTTTTAACATAGAGGAACAAAATTTGGCAAAAGTATGCTCTACTTATCTGTTAATGGAACCGCAGTCTTGAAAACATTTCAGTTTTGTTTTCTGAATTTTTACAAATTTTTTTGTAAGAAAAGTCATTTTGCCCGGTTTTGCCCCACTAGTGGGGTAAAACCGGGTAGATATGTTGTTATGGGAAAATAAAAAATTTAAAAGTTTCCACAAAATTCAAGTTTTATTTAGCAACATGTGTTAACTGCTGTCATAAAATATCATAATTAGTATAACAGGACACATTAATGAGCTGTAAGTTAATTTAACTGTCTTTAGACTTAATTTTTTGCTATTGCCTTTTCTTTGATTCATTTTTCTTTCCATCAGGGTTTTTTTTTTTTTTTTTTGTGTCCACCTTTGGTCTTCTTTTTATCATTTTTATTTTTCTTCGCTTCTAGTGTAGATTGAAGTTGACGTTTGTATGGGGAGCCCGTCAAAATTAGTTTTACCTTTTCTTTTGTCCTCCTTCGCCCTTGTCTTTCTCTCAGTGTACGGTGGAGGCATTAATTTGGAAGGTGAAACACTGAATGCATCTAGAGTAGGTTTAGGATAGGAGACATGGACTTAGAACTGCAGGGTAAATTGATTTGTTCGGGTTCCGAAGCTGTTAGATTCGATGGTGTTGACACATTAGGAACGCTTGCTGCAGGTGTGAAATCTTCCTTGTTCTAGAGTCTTGATCTTGGCTGTGTGGACTACTTGGAGCTTCCTCTGCGTTTTCTTTAGGTCTTGGTTCAGGCATTGGTCTATCTGTGGTCAGTGATGGCGCCAAGATGTGTTCTGGAAATATGTTTCTGTTTAGTGGATATATACCTGTCTGTTTGAATCCATTTGTTGCTGTTTGCATCACAGCTGCTTTCAAAAAGGCACTGCTAAAGAGTTTGGCAACTTGATGAATTGTCGATGGCCTGCCTGGATGCATAATCAGCCACTGGCGCACTTCTTGTTGATAGTAGTTGCTGAGAAGTGTCATGAAGGTTACATCGAGTGGCTGCAAACGGTGGGAACAATGGGGGGGGGGGGGGCAAGCACAACATACTGACATGGTTTTCACAAGCCATATCAATCAGTTTAAGACTCTTAGTGTGACTCGAATGACCATCTAGTATTAAAAGAACTTGTTTTTCAGCACTTAGTTTGGAAAACTGAATAAAAGTTTTAAACCACGACAGGAAGATATCGCGTTGCATCCAACCACTAGGATGAAACTTTGCGCTGCTTCCTGGAGGTGCATCATCAAGTACGAGTGGGTTTTCTCTTACCCTAGGGAAAACAAACATTGGAGGCATGAAGTTACCTGCAGCACTCATGCATGTTTCAACAGTTACCAGAGTTCCGCGTTCAGCTGATATTAAGGCACCCACTTGTTTCTTTCCTCGTAAGGTCAGCACTTTAGACGGCTTGTTCGGGACAGTAGTGATACCCGTTTCATCGACATTATAGATGTTGTTCGTAGAAAATTGATACTTTAAATACATTTTTTCCAGTAGATCAAAAAATTGATTTACGGCCACTTTATTGAACCCCATTGCACGAGAAATAGAGTTTTTTTCAGGAGACCTCAAAGAAAGCTGCTTCTTGTGCCTCGACAGAAAACCAAATAACCAATCCTTGCCAGCGATTTTAAGTTCATTGTTAAATTAATGTTTAAGTTTATTTTGTTCTGCTAGTTCATAAGCTAGCTTCGAAAATCAGTCATGGTCAATCCAAATAGCCTACTTTCCATCATCAAAATATGATTGACCAATTGTTCCTCTTGCTCTTTAGAAAATATAGCAGTGCAAGATCCCATACCTTTTGTTGCAGCTTGCGCGGGCGTTAAATCTTTTGTTTTTGCCTTACGAATTCTGTCTTCTAAAGTAGACTGGGGGACTTCGAATTCCTTAGCCGCCTTCATGTAACCCATTCTACGAGACATTACTTCAGTAATTGCTAGCTCCTCGGCTTCTTCACTCCACGGCTGGCGGTCCGTTTTTCGTTTGTAGGCTCTGGGCATCCTGAGTCCTAAAATAAGGACTGTAATAGACTGTAGTAAATTAACATAAATTGGTCAAATAAACACTAAAATAAACATTTTTTCAACATAAACACTGTTCTCCCCAGCCCCCAAAAGAAATTTAATTCACGACCCCCCCCCCCCATGGGGGGAGATAATATTTGTATATTATTGTTTAATATATCTTGTCTTGAAACCTCATTGTAAAATAATTTGGTTAAATAAAAATTGTTTTTTCATTATACAGACTTATTATGTTTTAAAAATCAAGGGGTGAAACCGGGTACACGGTTTTGCCCCTCGGTTAGTACCCGGATTCACCCCGCACATAAAGCTTTCATAAGACATGGCGTCAAATGACTATACAGAACGCTACAGACAAATACTTACAATGATAATGAAGGTAATTAAATACTGTACAAAGAGAGCTAAATACCTTTATTCTTGCAGAAACAGGAACGTAGTACGATTCGGTTTTGTTTTGCTCAAAAATCGTAAGCAAAAACCACTCAAATAGAATTTCCTTCACAAGAGCGAGATAAGCATGTCTATTGCGTTCTGATGCAACCGCCACTGCTTCTTTATCAATGTAGAAGGTAGTTCTTCTGTTTTTCACGCGATTGCAGCGCTTACAGAGGCTAGAAGGGGGTACCCGGTTTGCTCCCGACTACCCGGTTTTACCCAACTTTCCCCTAATTAAATAAATTATTTCAATCATAGTTATATTAATTTAGGAAATTATGTTAAAGCTGTTTATTCCCAGTGTATCTTAATAGCCGAGAATCTCTTACATGAAACGATTTTTATTATCAAGAATCTTTAAATGTGAACTATAAAATTAGAAGCTTCTTTTGAAAAGTAACAAATAAGGTTTTTTTTTTTTTTTTGTTATCCTTTTTTCTTCTAAAAAATTTTTTCGAAAAAACTATTCTGAAAATTTAGATTTTACTTAATTTTGCGATTTGGTTTTATTACATAATTAATTATAACATGAGAAAGCAACATATTTGTGCATAAGACATCAGACATATAATGCGCTAACATGTTTGAGTTGCGAAATGACGTCAAGTACTTTCCCTCCTGGTTATATTTTAGAGTGGCACCCATGTTCATAACTCTTAGATTGATATCAGTAACACCTTATGCTGTTGTTATTGAATGATAAAATAGTTTACATCAAGAGTTCTACTTAGCACTCATTCAGACTATCTGCATTTCGAAACAAGGAGGCAATAAAAATTTGCAATATCAAAATAAAACTAAAAAAATCATTTAACCCTTTATGTACCAAATTAATTTAGCAACGAATTTTTATATACTAGCTGCCAGGGCAGCGAGATTAGCTTCCTGCAGCATGTTGATGCATAATGTCCCCCCGCCACCCAACTTTTACCTCATTCTGATGTGATATTATTTGATATAATTCAATTTTCATAAGATTTTAAGACATACTACGTTTGTGGCCCATTAATGCCCAAGCAGCTAGCTGCGTGGCCCGGCGTTGCACGGGCGCTCCGCGCCTTTAAAGTAGTAAAGAATGTTTCAAAAAAATACTCGCCGCCAAGGGGGCTCGCTAACAGGCGCTTCACGCTTTCACTTTTTTCCTGCATCAAAAAAATCATTCGAATTATTGAGCTGCTTCGCGCCTTCAAAATGGTGAGGAAAGTTACAGCAAGTTCTGCTCGCTCAAGGGAAAGAAGCAGACATAGATACTTGGTTTTTAATATCAGTAGATGACTTTTCAACAAATGAATGTTTCAAAATATTACAAGTAGCTAGCGATAAAAATACTAGGTAAGTGGCCCGCTTATGAGTTTCGTGTTTGATTTAGTTAAGCCTTCATTCAAAATTCTCATTATCATTGTTATTACTGTTTCATAGCAACCACGTTTTGCAACAATGGATTTCATATTTAATCATTTATTAGGCTTAATCGCTTTAAATTTGACTACTTATTAATTGATATCTTCGTTAATTAACATTGTATAATTATTTAGATTGAAACTAATGAAGCCTGAAAACTTGCCTATTTATCGGTACCTGGTTCGTCTTTCAGTTCATTGGCGTTCAGGAGAAGGAACCGTGGCATAGAAAGAAAGATAGAAAGAAAGATAGTTAGAAAGATACTCAGTTTTTAATATAACTAGATATTTTTTTTTAAAGTTGAAAATGTATCAAAAAACATATAGCAAATAAAAAAATTGACAATCAGTAGGGTCTAAGGTACCCTACGCTTTAGGGCCCCTAAGAAAACTTTCTGATCACAGGTACCATCTGTAGACCCCCCAGTAAGGCACAAGGAGTGGTACTTTCAAGTACCAGCATGATTCTAGCCAGTTAGGATTCATAATACCAAATTAATATGAGTGGGACTTCTGAGTCCCGTTGAAGCATAAAGGGTTGAAAAGAAAAAAGGAGAAGATATTATATCATCAAAATCATGTCTACAATTGCACTTTGATATATTTTAAGCATTTCTTTGAAATTCTTATTTGTTTTTAGATAACTATACCAGAATGCATTACTTACTTGGACAATGGTGTAGTTTACGTTGGATCAAGATTGGGAGATTCTCAGCTGATTAAACTTAATGTTCATGCAAATGAAAATGGGTCTTTTGCTGAAGTGATGGAAACATTTACTAATTTGGGACCAATTGTGGATATGTGTGTTGTTGATTTAGAAAGGCAAGGTCAAGGACAAGTAAGGAAAATTAATGCTTTTTATATATTTACTGATTTTTTCCAGCAACAGTGTATTGAATATTTTTAATAGGATTTTTCTACTGATTGGAGAAATTTCGTAGTTTCAATATTTAGGTTTGGGACTGCTCGTATGATTTTTCCATTTTTTTAAGCAAAAATATAGGAGATAAATACAAAATTCATGCTTGTAAGAAATAACTATGAGTTTTTGCAGCATGCTTTATATGGTTCACTGTTTAATAACTTATGTATAAAATCTTTAGCAGATTTTAGAGATTGCTACTCAATTTTGGAAAAACCGTTAAGTAATGTATAAAAACCTTCTTTTCCACATCAAGAGAAAAAACTGTGCAATCTTTCTGCATCCTGCGTTAGAATTGGATTTATTTTTTTGTTTTCGCAATTTTTAAAATTTTGTTACAAAAAAGTTTTTTATTAATATTTTAGTTGATCCGTCCCTGCTTGAAGACTTGAGCTTTGTTTTTCCTTTTATATGGTGCTGTGATATTATAATTTTTGTAACTTTTTTAAAAATCAATGTAATAAAAAGAAAAAGCTTTTAAAGAGGTTTTTCTAGATTCCTATTATTGGGGAGCTAGAGAACTTATGTCTTTTTATTTTTAATTTTGTATTTTCTATTGTCTACTTTGTTATTCGTTTCTGCGTGTGGTCAATGATAATTAATTGTATTGGAAATATTAAAAAAGTATTCTCCCTTGTAATAACTACTTACTATGACTATAGATATTCATTGAATCAAGCAATATTAGGCTATTGAAAATCTGTTGGGTTTAATTATGCTCATTAGTGAAATGTTTTTGAAATACATGTATTTTAAAGAACAATCGAAGGACTATTTAAAATATTTTTCCAAGTGCACCTGAAAAGTGTAAAGGTGCAATAGTTAATCCAATATTAAGCAAAAAGCAGTCTATTATACACCTTAAAAAAAGTATTCTTGATAAAAATGTTATCGTAATGTAATTTTTAAATGCAAGTATTTAAAAATTTGTTTCACAAGAATTTCTTTATCATTAACTTTTAATATTATCCTTAGACTGACATGAAAGTTGTATTCATTGCATAAAAGTCTTATTAAAACATCAGAAAATTTTGGATTTCCGATTGATATGTTTTTAAAATGCTTTTGTGTTAATTAGTTTTTCGACTTTTTCTGTAGCTTGTAACATGCTCAGGTGCTTATAAGGAGGGCTCGCTGCGCATTATTCGAAACGGAATTGGCATCCATGAGCATGCAAGTATTGATCTTCCAGGTGTCAAGGGAATGTGGCCTTTAAAAGTAGATTCCCAAGACTTCGATGATACTCTTATTTTGTCTTTTGTGGGACAAACAAGGTAATATTTAATCGTGTTGTAATAATATTTTATGTTTTTATCATTTTTTGACTTTTTCAAAATTATTTATATATATGTATTTTTTTTACTTCAACAATAAAGGAAAAAAATGAAGCATTTAATTTATGAAGGTATTCTGTAAAGTAATTTGATGTTTAATCAGCTCTATGAGTTTTTTTCATAATAATTTACAGATGTGGTTCTGTATCCTATGATGATCGTAATAATATGAATGCTTTTAAATCAAAAACTTTTAAATTTATTCTTATTCTGACTTAGTTACTCATGAGAAAAAAATCATAATATTTAAATTCATGCTATTGACTAAATTTTTGTAATCAGTAATTTTCTAATACTTCACACACTCCAGGGTCCCTCGTACCTTCCACAACTCGTGGTTTAACTGGGATAGGACCCTGAAGAGCGCTCTGTTCTTTTTGAACCAGAACCAAGGGTCGAGCAAACCCTTAGCCCAGCACCCCCAGAGGTATCGTTTCACTTGGAGGACTTTGTGACCACGACATTTTTAACGAATCCATCCACCCACCATTAATCAAGGCGGTGGATCTTTGATCGGCTGGGATCGAACTCGAATCCCTCCAGTCACGAGTCTGACTCCTTACCGATCGGGTTACCACGGTCCAACTTTCTAATACTAACAGCCCCACTGAATTGAGTAATGGATAAACAAGTACCCTGCCTATAAAAATTAAACCTTCTAGTACCGAAAATCTGAAACTTGTACTTATTTTTTATTTTAAGACTGCGCGCACTTTGGTGAAATGTTTTCATGATAAGCAATGCCTTTTTTTATTTCCAGAAAACAACTAAAATAGCTTGGTTATTTTTGTATAGTTCTAATATAGAAAATGAACATTTAAAATTTTTCAGGCATCACATAATAGCAGTTTTTTTCAGTGAGTGTTATTGAAAACTACCCTTTTCTTTATAGCATTTATTAAAAAATTATGTGCCTACTACTACCACATTTTCAATTTCAGATTATCAAATCAGACAACTATGATCTGTTTCAAAATTTTTTAAACAATAATAATAAATAAATAAATAAATAAATAAAAGAAAGAAATAAAAATCCAAAAATTATTGCCTTTTTTATGGTAACTGTGAGGTATTTTGACACGTTTGTAATAACCTAAAAATTTCTGAGTTTTGACAAGACTTTATTTATAGGGTTCTAGCTCTTAGTGGTGAAGAAGTGGAAGAAACAAGTGTTGAAGGCTTTGATATCAGCCAACAGACGTTTTTATGTGCAAATGTACGATTTGATCAAATAATACAGGTATAATAATCTTGTTTTCCTTTGTTGTTTCTTTTAAATACACAACAGTAGATGCTGTGGCAGTAAATAATGTTAGAACTAGCTGCGTGGCCCGGCGTTGCACGGGCTGTAATTTATTGAAGGCAGTTTGAGAAAACTACTCGCCGCCAAGGCGGCTCGCCTTTAAAGTAGCGAGGAAAGTTTCAACAAACTACTCACCCCCAAGAAGGCTCGCCTTTAAAGTAATGAGGAAAGTTTAATAGTTTACTCGCCGTCAAGGCGGCTCGCCTTTACTGTAGCGAGGAAAGTTTCAATAAATTACTCGCCGCGGCTCGCCTTTAAAGTACCAAGGAAAAGTTTAACAAACTACACCCCGTTAAAGCGGCTCGCTAAAAAGCTCTCCTGCATCAAAAAGTCTATCGAATTATTTGCACATGCTTCTTCAGAAATAAAGACCATGTCAAGTAGCGCATACTTAGCACTCTCCCTAAATAACAAATAAAATTCCTAACCAAAAACAATTATTTCCAAACCGCTTTCTTCCTGTAAAATTAATTGCAAAATTCTAAACGAAAAAGTTCCTTTAATATTTGTATCGCAGCCAAAAAAAGTCCCTTCTAAAAACAGCAATTGCAATTTTATTTAAAAACAAATTTTCAAAATGGTACCAGAGAAAAAATATGTCATTAATAATTAGAATAAAAACAATTGTTAGAACTTTGTTGTAACACGTATTCAAATGACAATGAAAAAAAATAACTCTTTCATTTTAAAAAGTTCAATTTAATTAATGTTTTAATTTAAAATCGCAACGGAAAGAAATAAATAGTTTGGAATTTTAAATAGTTCAATAATTAAATTAACGGTTTTATTCAAAATGGCAATGGTAAGAGATAAATGTCTTGGAATCTTTAAAAACAGTTCAATAACTTAATTAACATTTTTATTAAAAATGGCTACGGTAAGAAATAATGTCTTAGAATTTTAAATAGTTCAGTAATTTAGTTAATGTTTTGATTCAAAATGGCAACGGCAAGAAAAAAATATCTTGGAATTTTAAATAGTTCAAATATTTAATTAACGTTTTAATTCAAAATGGCAACGGAAAGAAATAAAAGTCTTAGAATTTTAAATAGTTCAGGAAATTTAATTAAAGTTTTAATTCAAAATGGCAACAAAAAGGAATAAATGTCTTGGAATTTTAAAAAGTGCAAAAATTTAGTTAATGTTGAAATTAGCATCTCAGCTAATTGATGTCATAGAATTACGTGGTTGGTCTTATTGTCTTCCTTAGAAAATTTCGAATCGAATGGTACCTCGTTCGATTCTAAACTCTCAGCGGTTTTTGAGGAGTTCAAGTTTCAGACGGACAGACAGACGCGGGCAGATTTTAATAGTATTAACTAGCTGCGTGGCCCGGCGTTGCACGGGCTGTAATGTAGTGAAGGCAGTTTGAGAAAACTACTCGCCGCCAAGGCGGCTCGCCTTTAAAGTAGCGAGGACAGTTTCGACAAACTACTCGCCACCAAGGCGGCTCGCCTTTAAAGTAATGAGGAAAGTTTAAACAGTTTACTCGCCGTCAAGGTGGCTCTTCTTTACAGTAGCGAGGAAAGTTTCAATAAACTATTTGCCGCCAAGGCGGCTCTCCTTTAAAGTACCAAGGAAAGTTCCAACAAATTACTCCCCGCTAAAGCGGCTTGCTAAAAAGTTTTCCTGCATCAAAGAATCAATCGAATTATTTGCACATGCTTCCTCAAAAAAAAAAGACGATGTCAAGTAGCGCATACTTAGCACTCTCCCTAAATAAAATAAAATTCCTTACCAAAAACAATTATTTCCAAACCGCTTTCTTCCTGTAAAATTAATTGCAAAATTCTAAACGAAAAAGTTCTTTTAATATTTGGATCGCAGCCAAAAAAAGTCCCTTCTAAAAACAGCAATTGCAATTTTATTTAAAAACACATTTTCAAAATGGTATACCAGTGAAAAAAATATAAGTCTTTAATAATTAGAATAAAAACAATTGTTAGAACTTTGTTGTAACACGTATTCAAAATGACAATGGAAAGAAATAACACTCTGTAATTTCAAAAAGTTCAATAATTTAATTAACGTTTTAATTTAAAATGGCAACGGTAAGAAATAAAAGTCTTGGAATTTTAAATAGTTCAACAATTTAATTAACGCTTTAATTTAAAATGGCTACGGAAAGAAATAAAAGTTTTGGAATTTTAAATAGTTCAATAATTTAATTAACGTTTTAATTCAAAATGGCAACGGTAAGAAGTAAAAGTCTTGGAATTTTAAATAGTTCAACAATTTAATTAACGCTTTAATTTAAAATGGCTACGGAAAGAAACAAAAGTCTTGGAATTTTAAATAGTTCAATAATTTAATTAACGTTTTAATTCAAAATGGCAACGGTAAGAAATAAAAGTCTTGGAATTTAAAATAGTGCAATAATTTAATTAACGCTTTAATTTAAAATGGCGACTGAAAGAAATAAATGTCTTGGAATTTTAAATAGTTCAATAATTTAAATAACGTTTTAATTTAAAATGGCAACGGTAAGAAATAAAAGTCTTGGAATTTTAAATAGTTCAACAATTTAATTAACGTTTTAATTCAAAATGGCAACGGTAAGAACTAAAAGTCTTGGAATTTAAAATAATGCAATAATTTAATTAACGCTTTAATTTAAAATGGTGACTGAAAGAAATAAATGTTTTGGAATTTTAAATAGTTCAATAATTTAATTAACGTTTTAATTCAAAATGACAACGGTAAGAAATAAATGTGTTGGAATTTTAAATAGTTCAATAATTTAAATAACGCTTTAATTTAAAATGGCAACGGTAAGAAATAAAAGTCTTGGAATTTAAAATAGTGCAATATTTAATTAACGCTTTAATTTAAATGGCAACTGAAAGAAATAAATGTCATGGAATTTTAAAAGTGCAAAGAATTTAATTAACGTTTTAATTAATATCTCAGCTAATTAACATCGTACAATTACGCGGTTGGTCTTATTGTCTTTCTTAGAAAATTTCGAATCGAATGGTATTATGTTTGATTCTTTACGCTCAGCGGTTTTTGAGGAGTTCAAGCTGCAGACGGACAGACAGACAGACAGATAGACAGACAGACAGACGCGGACAGATTTTAATAGTATTAATTGCAAAGTCCTTAATGGTTTTATGTACTGAATTAATTATATGCAACTAAAAATTTTTGTAACACTAAAAACAAGAGCCATACGTTTATATGTATATATATGTACGTTTATATATATATATATATATATATATATATATATATATATATTAGGGTGGGCCGAAAAAACACTTTTTTTTATTTCGAATTTATAATAGCGCGGAAAAGTTGCGAATTATGAAGACAAAAAGAAGGAAAAAAAAATTATCGAAATCGGTTGATATCTTCCGATCGCGCATAAGCCCTAAAGCTTGACAAAAAATGAAAAAACTTCATTTTCGCGTTTTTTTTTTAAATTTTTGAATTTGATGTTTTCGAAATGTAATAGTGCGGAAAAGTAGCTAATTGTAAGGACAAAAAGAAGGAAAAAAAAATTATCGAAATTCATTGATATCTTCCGATCGCGCATAAGGCCTAAAATTTGACAAAATATGAAAAAAACTTCATTTTTGTGATTTTTTTTGAAAAATTTTCGAATGAAATGTTTCCATATTTTTTTCGCGCGGAAAAGTTTATAATTATGAAGACAAAAAGAGGGATAAAAAGGAGGAAAAAAAATTATAGAAATCGATTAATATCTTCCGGTCGTGCCTAGGGCCTAAACTTTGACAAAATATGAAAAAACATCATTTTTGCGATTTTGTGTTTAATTTTTTGAATTAAATGTTTTCGTAATGCAATACTTGTAACGTTTGCTAATATAGCCTTAAAACGTGTTTTGATTTTGTTTTGGTCAGTTAATATCTTCCGGTTGCGCATTAACCCCAAAATTACCCAAAATAATAATTTAAAAAAAGTTACATTTTTACACGTTTTTGGTTTTTGATGAATATTTTTTTGTGAAACAACCGTAGTATTTTTTGAGAAAAACTGACAATAATATAGAACAACAAACTACCACAGGTTCAGTCGATATTATTCAGTTGCGAAAAGCCTTAGAAACTCTCATGCGTAGACGTCGGGCAGCAATCCAGGCAACGTCGCTCGCCGGGCAACGGCTCTCTTCCACTCCATCGCCGCCTTCCTAGGACTACGTCAGCTGTCTACCTATATTGTTTTTTCAGTCTACGTTTCTATGTAGTAATCGCAATGTACTATTATTTAGTTCAATCTAACTGTTTTCATTTTGAAATTCTTACAGTCTTCTGTAATGATGTAGTTTTCTGCTCTGTGTGAACTCGGTGATTTAACGAAAAAGTTATACAACGGGCCAAATAACAAGACGAATACTCTAATAACAAAACAAATATTTGGCTGCCCCACTTTTGGTACTCCAAAAGAACTGCCATCAAACAAGCCGTCCACTGGCAAGGACATCATTAGGTGCCGTACTCAAGGAAGGTTAAATTTGGCACTAGAAATTAATAATGGTGTCTTCGCCAGTAGGCAGTTAGGTTGATGGCAGTTCTTTGTGTTACGCAACGATCGGGTAAGTATACCGACGCGTTCTCCCGCAGTCACGGAGCGCGTTGTTTTCTCCGATCGGCGAGGAGGCGTCGCGCGCATCGCTCTTCCCGGGAGAGCGGAAGATTCGCTCTGGCGCGTGTGCGTGACGCGTTAAGTGCGCTTCTCGCTGATTGGACGAGACACTTGCATGCGCCGCTCGGCTTTGCTTCGCGGCGACTCATGTATAAAACGTGGAGCGGCTGGGATGCCGATGTGAAATCCGCACTTCGATGTTCGATAGATGCCGGCTTATTGTAAATACCTTCATATTAGCAGAGTATGTTAATAAAACTTCTTGAGTTTATTTTAAATCGAGTTGGATTCATTTGCTAAAGTATAACAAGGTCATGTGCCCAGGTACCCTTCAACTGCGATGTTCTGAAATAAAAAGAAGGGGGGCCAATGAGTTCGGAAATTTAATTATTCAGTCGGTCCTGCATTTTGAAAAAAGGAAAAAATGGCAGACTCTGGCATCGAAAAATTGTCCTCGAGCAACTACAGCACGTGGTGCACTGATATCAAGGCCTTACTGATGGAACGCGGCTGTTGGAAGTTTATAATAAATGCGGAAACCAAGTTAGATGCCGACGCTTCAACGAAGGACGTCGAGAAATTCAATCAACGTAAAGATAAAGCTTACTCAACAATTTACCTCAACATTTCGAAGGAATACCGCCCATTGATATCTGAAACAGACGATGGAGCCAAGGCATGGGAGCTACTGAAGGAGCACTTTACTCCAAAGACGAGGGCCCGAATAGTTTCACTCCTAGATGAATTCTTTAGCTGCCGTTACCAAGACGGGGAAGGAATTGGAATCTTCGCATCACGTCTTCGCTTCATCGTATCGCAACTGAACGATGCAGGTAAAACTATCGAGGACTTGTTCCAGGCATTTCAACTACTAAGATATTTACCAGAGGACTTTCAAGGTATCATACAAAATCTTTACAGACTGTCCGACAAGGACTTCACTTTCGATAACGTGTTAAAAGAACTAATTGCCGAAGAAAGTCGACTGAAACAGTCGTCCTTGGACTTTCAAAGGGTTAATAGCGTTTATGTGAAAAGTAATTTGAAAGTGCCTTTTTTAAATAATGTAAATAATGATTTTTCTAGTAGTTATGTTAAAAATAATAATGCTAATTCAAATCGACGGAAATTAAAGAATAAATTTAGGAAAATAGGTCCTTGTTTTCGATGTAATAAATTAGGGCATTTGAAGAAAGATTGCACTATGGGGCAAGAAAATGAGGGGAAAAGTGATAAAAAGTTAAATTTTATCACTTTTATTTAGCTTTACTTTGTTTTTCCTATACATGGAACAGACTGTGTCATGGCAATAACAGTAAGACCCCATTTGAATTGTATAGTAAAAAGAAACCATCGGTAAAACACCTAATAACATTTGGCTCAACTGCATATGTAAATATTCCCAAACAATTAAGAAACAAATTGGAAATGCGAGCTAAGAAGGGTGTAATGGTGGGGTATGGGTTATATACACGGGGATATCGTATTTGGATGCCTGATGAAAGGAAAATTAAAGAAACGATTAACGTTAAATTTGACGAAAGAATGCAGGTCAATATATTGAATCCCGACCCTGAAATCTCAAGGGACAATTATATTTATCGGGAATCGGAAGAATCCTCGGAAGAATCAGACTCGGACGACGAATCTGACAGGGGTGAACCTGAAAAACTTTCGGCAAAAGAGACTGAATGGATAAGGCAGGCCGTACCGAGGAAGGACGGGTCGCGGACAGATATCTATTACACCATTGAAAACTCAAATATTCGTTTAAGGTCACCTAATGACGTAGAAAAATATTGTCAAAAACATAACATTAAATTTTATAAAGATATGTTTGATTTTAGTGGCAAAAATACTTATTCAGGTAAAGTAAAATCCCAAACTCCCGTTAAAGATAATTCTCATAGTGCAGCAGAAAATCTTGCGGAAGTGTGTCACGTTGAGGTGCAAATTCCCAGGAATTATTGTGAAGCTATAAAATCACCCGAAAAAGATAAATGGCAAAATGCTATGGAAGATGAAATAAAAGTACTGCACGAGCGGCGAACTTGGGATTTGGTGCCGAAACCGAAAAACGTGGATGTTTTAGGGTGCAGGTGGGTATACACAATCAAAAGGAATGATAAAAATGAAATTGTGAGATACCGCGCCCGTTTAGTTGCTCAAGGTTATAAGCAGCAAAAAGGGGTTAATTACGATGAAGTTTTTAGTCCCGTTATAAATTTTTCTATTGTTCGCATGTTTTTCTCAATATTTGTGTGTTTTTTAGGATGGTCACATTGTCAAGTTGACATCAAATGTGCCTATTTGTACGCGAATTTAAAAGAAAACGTTTTAATGTTACAACCTAAAGGCTTTAATTCTAATGAAAATCCAGACTATGTATGTTCTTTAAACAAAGCAATTTATGGACTGTGTCAAAGTGGCAGAGAATGGTTTTTTGAGATTAACCATGTTTTAACCGATTTATGTTTTGTTAAACTTGAATGGTGCAATTGTGTCTATTTCTTTCAAAATAAAATAATCTTATTATTGTATGTCGATGACATAATAATCTTTGGTGAAAATGATGAATGTATTAAAATGATAATTAGTAAGCTACAATCAAAATTTGACCTTAAAGTCATGGGTAGAACACGTAAACTCCTCGGAGTCACGTTTGAAGAAACTAATCATAAATTGTATATTCATCAAAGGGATTATATTGAACAAATTTGTGAAATGTATAAAAGTTACAATATTCCATTTTCATCCGTGCCTATGGCAAAAGGTACCCTGTTAACAAAATTGGACTGCCCAAGTTCTGAAATAGAAAGAAAAGAAATGAACAAATTACCGTATAGAAACATAATTGGTTGTTTGGCATATATAGGAAGTCGTACCCGACCTGATATTAGCTTTGCTATCAATATCTTATCACAATTCCAAAGCAATCCAGGGATCGTTCACTGGAACGCATTATTAAAACTTTTGGGGTATGTAAGTCAAACTAGAGAATATAAATTAGAACTTTCAAAAGTAAGTAACTTAAATATAAACTGTTACAGTGATTCAGACTTTGCAACATGTCGAGATGACAGAATTTCTGTTGGGGGGATAATTCTATTTTTGGACAAAGTCCCCATAATTTGGAGAACCTTTAAGCATAAATGTGTCAGCCTTTCGTCCATGGAGGCTGAATATATTACTTTAACAGATGCTTCTAAAGAGCTGCTATGGATAATTCGAATTTTAAAAGAATGTGAACATTTTGGGTTTTTCAAAAGGGAATTAAATTCGAATATTTTGTTATCAGATAACGCAGCTGCAATAGATTTCTCCAAATCTCCGATAGAGAATAACCGAACAAAACATATTCACGTACGTTATCATTTTCTTCGAAATTTAATTTATGATAATATCTTCAAATTGGCCTACGTCAATACTAAAAATAACCTTGCAGATATATTCACTAAACCTCTGACTAAAGATGGAGTTTTGAAGTTTGTTAAGGCTATTTTTGTGATGTAAGTTGTTTTGTTTCAGGTGTGACATGGACTAATTAGTTTTATATGTGAAAGTAATTGCATATGGTTTAAT
Organism: Uloborus plumipes; assembly: GCA_038373865.1. Taxonomy (NCBI): domain Eukaryota; kingdom Metazoa; phylum Arthropoda; class Arachnida; order Araneae; family Uloboridae; genus Uloborus; species Uloborus plumipes. Next base: position 41,514 of record JAXGGA010011005.1, read on the forward strand.
TTTGATTTGTAAACTTATGTTCTCTTTTTCAATTGAAATATTTTGAATCTTGTAAATGTAAGCGTTCCGTGAATGCGGGAGGGGGGGCCATTGTTACGCAACGATCGGGTAAGTATACCGACGCGTTCTCCCGCAGTCACGGAGCGCGTTGTTTTCTCCGATCGGCGAGGAGGCGTCGCGCGCATCGCTCTTCCCGGGAGAGCGGAAGATTCGCTCTGGCGCGTGTGCGTGACGCGTTAAGTGCGCTTCTCGCTGATTGGACGAGACACTTGCATGCGCCGCTCGGCTTTGCTTCGCGGCGACTCATGTATAAAACGTGGAGCGGCTGGGATGCCGATGTGAAATCCGCACTTCGATGTTCGATAGATGCCGGCTTATTGTAAATACCTTCATATTAGCAGAGTATGTTAATAAAACTTCTTGAGTTTATTTTAAATCGAGTTGGATTCATTTGCTAAAGTATAACACTTTGGAGTGCCAAAAGTGGCGCAGCCAAATATTTGTCTTGTTATTACATAACTTTTTGTTAAATCACAGAGTCCACACACAGCAGGAAACTACATCATTACAGAAGACTACAAGATTTTCAAAATCAAAACAGCTAGATTGAACTAAATAATAGTACACTGCGATTACTACATAAAAGTGCAGACTGAAAAAACAATATAGGCAGACAGCTGACATGGTCCTAGGAAGGCGGCGATGGAGTGGAAAAGAGCCGTAGCCAGGCGAGCGACGTTGCCTGGATTGCTGCCCGATGTCTGCGCATGAGAGTTTCTAAGGCTTTTCGCAACTGGATAACATACGACTGAACCTGTGATAGTTTATTTTTCTATATTATTGTCAGTCTGTCTCAAAAAATACTACGGTTGTTTCACAAAAAATTATTCATCAAAAACCAAAAACGCGTAAAAATGTAACTTTTAATTATTATTTTGGGTAATTTTGCGGTTAATGCGCAACCGGAAGATATTAACTGACCAAAACAAAATCAAAGCACAATGGTTTAAGGCTATATTAGTAAACGTTACAAACTATTGCATTACGAAAACATCTAATTCAAAAAATTAAACAAAAAATCGCAAAAATTATGTTTTTTTTCATATTTTGTCAAAGTTTAGGCCCTAGGCACGACTGGAATATATTAATCGATTTCGATAATTTTTTTTCCTCCTTTTTATCCTATTTTTGTCTTCATAATAATAAACTTTTCCGCGCGAAAAAATTATGAAAACATTTCTTTCAAAATTTTTTTACAAAAAATCGTAAAAATGAAGTTTTTTTCATATTTTGTCAAGTTTTAGGCCTTATGCGCGATCGGAAGATATCAATGGATTTCGAAAATTTTTTTTCCTTCTTTTTGTCCTTACAATTAGCTATTTTTTCCGCACTATTTTATTTCGAAAATATCAAATTCAAAAATTTAAAAAAAAATCGTGAAAATGAAGTTTTTTCATTTTTTGTCAAACTTTAGGGCTTATGCGCGATCGGAAGATATCAACCGATTTCGATAATTTTTTTTCCTTCTTTTTGTCTTCATAATTCGCAACTTTTCCGCGCTATTACAAATTCGAAATAAAAAAAAGTGTTTTTTCGGCCCACCCTAATATATATATATATTTATATATATATATATATATTAGGGTGGTCCTTATTTATATGGGAAAAAAAAATTCCCGAATTCAGCAAGCGACGCCCCCTAGTTTTGTGACACTATAATAAAAAGTAACGTGTGCAAAATTTGAACTCTTTCGGTAAATAATAACACGTGCCGCCACGGCGCTGAAATTCAACACTTTTGAGAATTTTTCCAAAAATCTTCGAATTTTTACTTTTTACACACTACATCTTTTATCAGGTGGTTTAAAAAATATTTTACAATAAATTAACGCTAAAACTAAACATTTATTTACTTTTGTGAACTACAAATTTTATCTTGAATAAGAATGAAATATATGCTTTAGAAGCTTTACCTTAAACACACTTTTCTCATTGTTTCTCTATCGTGTTTTGGATACATCTTCCTATAGTATTGGACTGTTTGTAAAATTAATTGTTTTTCTAACTCATCTTTGGTAAACTGGAGGTTAAATTCTTCAATTAGTTTGACTCCTCTTTCAGCTGGATCATTCACTACTTTCAGCGATTTAGCGATGGGTCTTCCTTTTAAATAACTTTCATCATTTTGCCATGAATCGGGGTCAAGTTGGAAAAAATTCTTCGGTGTTTGCAATCTATCAAACAGTTTTATTGATTTGCAATTGATTCTATGAAGAGGAAGCTCTTTACTAAGAAAGTATTCTAAGTTATTTACTGCTATATCAATTTTTTTATACATTCCTCAGACTCATCTTCTTTACCATCAAGAATTTTTTGTACTAATCTCTTTCTATCGTCTAAGTTTATTCGTTCATCAAATACAGATAAGGCTACTAATTCATCCCCTAAATACCATCAGTGTTTCAAGAATTTTCCTGTTGCTACTTCGGAGACTTGTTTGTCATCATTTTTGTAAGCTACTAATGTTTTTAAAAACATGATGTCATTTAAAGGAGCTTCGATTGGGTTAATTGCGGAAAACCATAGTTTGATATAGCATTTAACTATGAAGCGGCAAATGCGGTGAAGTCCTTTTTCTCCTTCATCGTCAATTTAAATTGTTTCCTAAACATATAAATTTTTAAACAATAAATTCCTTTCGCCATCCACTTTGCTAAGTGACAAGCTCCGGGTTGCCGGAAAGATATACCTCTAGGAGGGATTTCACCAGGAAATATTATAGCAAGTTCTAAAAATTCTCTGTAAT
>JAXGGA010011006.1:0-44313 GCA_038373865.1 Uloborus plumipes
AGTACTTTTCTGAAAAATCTTCTGTGAGGACTCTGATTCCGAATCCGACTCCGCAAACATGGCGGAAATGCAGGCTCAGAAAAAAATGACTGACTGGGCAGACGATTTTTTGTTTATTTATTTATTTTTTTTTGGCAGACGATTTTTTTTGTTTACAAAAATTTTTCATTCACGAGAGCATTTTTTTTTATTTACATTTAACAACTGGCAACGGATTAAAAATAAAATTCGAGACATTTTATTAACAAACGAGGTTTTTTTTCTTTCTGTGATAAAATGTGTTTTGATGTTCTTTTATCTTATTTATTATTTTTTTTTCTTTTGAAAACGATTGTGGAATTCTTCTACAGAAGAACTGTAACAGTTACATTCTTTAAAAGGTGCGACAAAACTTTATTTACTCGTTTATTTAAATTTTACGTGTCCACTTCATCTGATGAGAGGGGTATATTTTGCTTTTAGAAATCAGCTTTAAGTGCTATAAAGGTATGTTTGACATAATTTTCAGTTTCAGATATTCAAAAGAATATGTTACAATGCCAATGTCGATGTACGGGAAAGTAGGCTCGTTTAGTTCTTGACAGAACTTCTAGTTTGATAAATCATTTGGAACTTTGTGTTAACATTATTACTTTAAAAATGTTAAAAAAGGGAAATGTGGAGCAAAAGGAAATAGCGGGGCAAAGTGAAATGCTAAAACATTTTCAGTTTGCACAGCCACCTTTCTAGCAATATTTTAATTTAGATCCTAGACACATAGGTTGGTTCCTGTCAAAAAATAAATAGCTCCAGAGATCAAGGGGAAAAAGTGTACGAATAATTTTCGAACTTTGATACTTTTATTGTAATATTCGTGGACTTTTAAAAAATGTCCTTGTTAACATTTTTGTATAATTATTCATTTTAAGTATGAACTGAGATCTACTATGTCCAGTGCAGTAATTTTTTTATGTCATGTTAAGCGTGTTTTGATTTTAAATGTTCAATGCCATTTGTCAAGTGGACAAGGGACAAAGTGGATGGGAAAAAGTGAAATCGTTCATTTCGTTTACTTAAACATTCGTTTACCAAATCAGGTACGTATTTCTTCATTTGTTGATTTATTCATTCCTTTGCGTATTAATTCACTTATTTATTAATTCATTCACTTATCTTGTTATTCATTCTCCATTTTATTCACTTATTTCGTTTGCTCATATATTAATTAATGCTTTTGTTTGTTTATTTATTTATTGGTTTGTTTTTTCATTACTATTTCATTAATTTATTTATTTATGCATTCATTTGAGGAAAATTACTGTAAATCATCAAATAGAAAATTTTTCATGACAAAAATATAATATTTTTCATTTACCTCATGGTTTTTGGAGCTGAAAATTTTCCACCTTTTCTTTGAAGGTGCAAAATAACTGCCGAAAAGGAAAAATGATACTGTCAGCCCCGCTTAAGCGGGTAACGGATAAATGAATACCTCGCTTATACGAGTACAATATCTCGGAACCGAATATTTCCCATGCCATAGAGCATAGACGCAATGTTAAAGATCCCCGCTTAATCGAATTATTTCTTGGAACAGACGGTATTCGTTTAAGCGGGGCCGATAGTATTGTAACGCAAGTTGTACTATAAAATGCATTATTCTTTCTGTTCATGCAATAATTTTGCGAACACATTTTAATTTGTCCATTTTCATACACGTAAGTTATAACAATTTCACTTTGTCCCACATTCCCTCACATAATTTTTGTCCATTTCAATTTTTAAGCGAATCACAATATTTCCCAAGCACTTTAGTACTTTGCGTGAAGGAATGTAGAATTCGAATTTACCTTAAAAATCTGGGTTTGGGAATACACCATCGACTGTTGCCGAGAAAGAAGCATTAGAATGCATTCTACATTATAAGGAAATATACTTTGTTTTTCCGTCGCACTTGGCTTCGCATAAGTGTGCACGAGAATTTCAAATCCAGGACCGCTCTCTCCCCACACGGATCGGGAGTCTTATCCATAATTCATCTGCGTTTTAGTGAAATATTTAAAATTTCGAGCCGGCAAAGATGGCGTATGCACATGAGATGTTTGCCCGTCTCGCAAAAATTGGAAATCCACTCAGGCGGGAAAATCCTTCAGCGTTTTTATGCGGAAAATATCGGGAGGATCAATATTTTCCCATCCGGTACGCACTGTGTACAAAACTTCCGAAGTGTCCGCCCACACTTCGTTTGCATAAGCTAGGATGGGGAAGACACTTTGGATATTTTCAATAGTTACACTGCAAAAAATAAAATACTGTTTTAACAGTATAATATAGCTAATTTTATAGTAATAAACTGTAAAATTGCTAATTTTGCAGTAATAAACTGCAAAATTGCTAATTTAATAATAATAAACTGCAAAATTGCTTTTTTTTGCAGTTAAATACCGTGCATTTTACAGTTTTAAACAGGCACCTGTACTGCTAGTTAAATACTGTTGTTTTTACAGTATAATACAACTAATGTTACGGTAATAAACTTTAAAATTGGTAATTCTACAGTTTATTACTGTGCAGTTTATAGTTTTAAGCTGGAACCTCTACAGTAGGGGGAGGGTGGGCATAGTGGCCACTTGAAGTTTTCCTCCCTATGTAGCGGCAATAGGCTCAACTACTCGCCCGGCAACCGTTGTTGTTGTGTTATAGTTTGGTGCCGCTTAGACGTTAACTCACGGAGATATCGCAAATTTTTTACTTTTTCGACCCTCTGATATTAGGTAAGTGCATCACACGTTTCGCTTTAGCTTATTGTAGGACTAGGTGAAGTAAATTTTACATCAATGGTGCAAAACACCATGTTTCTAGCTTTGAATTCATGTCTCAACAGTAGATACAACAACGGGTTGTACGTGAAATATTGTTCTTTCGAAAATGGAGCGCTAGAGGGCAAAGTGGCCACAGCCGTGATGATGATGAAGGCAACGTCAGCGACGTCGATTGTTTTTTTCTGTGGTGATTGTTACTCGAAATCTAAGGATAACGAAGGCTGGATTAGATGTTCTGAGTGCCTCAAATGGGTTCACGAAGCCTGCACAGGAGCTGAAGAGGAGGACGATGAGTTTATTTGTGATTTATGCAAATACCAGTGATTTCATACCTTCACATACTTTTAGTAATGCCTATTTTTGTTTAAAACCCTAATACCAGCCCCATTCTCTGCCCTGGAAGTTGAGAAAAGTTCGGTAAACGTAAGAGGGGTCCTTGGCATCGTGATTTCGCTGGCACCAGCTCTCGCCAAACTGTCAGCAAGTTCGTTTCCTGCAAAGTCCACGTGAGAAGGGATCCATTGAAAGTGGATCTGACGTGAACATGAAAGCTGTTTCAAGGTCCTGAGAATGTGGGTCCCTGTACCACTCCTCACATTATACCAATCCGGCAAGTGCTGGATGGCACTTCTACTGTCCGAGAAGATCCAGATATCCTTCACATTTGGAAGGGACATGATTGACTTCAGACCCTCGAGAATTGCAATGAGCTCGCTTCGGAAAACCGAGAAACAGTCTGGGTTTCTTTGAATCTTAATTTCTTGTTGTTGAAGTCTAACATAAACGCCACTACCAGAACGTTCATTGTCAAATTTGCTTCCGTCAGTGTACATATGGACAGCATCAATGGGAGCTCTTTTAATTCTTTCTAGAGCCAACTGTATGAGGCCTAAGTAACCATACTAAATGTTGAAGGGATTTATAAAATGTTTCAATAAAGTTTAGGGGTGGAAAAAAAATATATGTTCCTTAGGGTGGCCGCTATGCCCACCCTTCCCCTACAGGTTACCAGTACTATACTGTAAAAACAACAGTTTATTTTTGTAGTGTACGACAGTGGAACTATAGGTAGCAGTAAGGCCCCTATATATACGAGCCGGCGCATCAAGATTAAGTTTCACCACTTTGGATCCAGCACGTGTTTGTGTGTTTGAGTGGTTGTCTTTTCTGGCCAGTAATCGCGTTTTGGTAATTTTTCACTGTGAGCAATTATTAGCGGCACGTGGATTTGGCAAAGCTTAGTAATGTGCCAAAACTTTTTTCCGGTAACCCTACTCCACAACAATGAAAATTGAAAGTAAAAGTTAAGGAATTGGATCCAAAGTGGTGAAACTTAATCTTGATGCGTCGGCCTGTCTATATAGCGGCTCTAGGTAGCAGTAGCAGATAATATTTATCTCTAGCTGATTTGACTGTTGTAAATTTACTATTTTATTTCAGCTGCAATTTGTTTTGTGGCAACAGTTGGATTAGTATATATTCGTTTGATGCTAAAATGTATTTGGGCTATTCCACCGTCAAATGTAATCAAAGTTTAAACACGTAACAGAATAATTTATTAATGAACAAAAGTTCCGAAGAAGGCCCTCTGTGTTTCCTAGGTCGAACACTGTATAGAAGACAAGAAAAAGGGAGTTTAATAATTGTAAAACATGAGTGATGTGAAAAACTCCCGCTTGAAAAATCATCCTTCATAACACAACGGAGATTTCAAAACATGCGTCGTTCTTTGCACAAGTGGTGCATTTCCATATTTTTAAAATGCTTACTTGTTCGTTAAATGACATTCCATTTATTATATCTTTTAGTATAAAACATAAGCAACTGACTTTTAAAATGATAAATGTCAAGCGAAAATAAAATAGCAGAAAACTTGTACATTTTTTCCTAAAATTCGCAAATGGCTTGCAAAATCAACTACTCAGAGATAATTTACTCTTACAATGAGCCACATGCATTTGAAACTCAGAGTTTTTTTTTTTTTTTCAGTGAGAGGTTTACTTTGCTTAAACTAGCTGTTAAAATAATGATTTTCATAACAAAAAGATTTTTATAACATTCAAAATTTTTTCAACGTACTGCAAAAACTTTTACCACTCACTCAAAATTTAACTTTTAATTTAGAAAAAAAAATCTAATAAGAATATCGAAGTAGAAAACGAGCAAGCGAAGCTTTAAGAAAAAGTAATAATAATACATGTAAAGGTATTTATAATGATAACATAAGTAAAAGCAAATAATAAAAATGGCATTTTAAAAAAGAGGCTTTGTGATGGATGAAATAAAAGGAAAGCTTCGAAGGCGTTAAGTTAATTAAAATATTAAGATGATGTAGATTGATAAAGTATTTTAATAAAGTCTTGAGTCGCGCTGTTTCATTTTTAATCTGGGATTATTATTGTTATTTTTTTATGCTATGTAAAAGAAAAAAAAAAGCATTTTTCTCGAAATTATATGGCATTAATTAACATGAACGTTTTTGCTTTTTCCCGAGTAAAAGTTGAGTCGATGTTATTTTAAATTTTGTATTTGCATATTTCATGTGTAAGAAGTTAAAGAACACATTGGTGAGGAAAAATGAATTCCGTATGAAAATTGAAGTAATCGTTCTTCTCGAAAGAGCCTTATTTATTAAGCGAAAAACTTGCAGCTTTGGCAGTAAATTATCGAACGATCTTTTTATTATTTTTTTTGATGCTTTTCCCTTATAGGTACAACAATTGGGTTCCATTTTGAATCGTAGTAATTATTTTTACTTTTATTTATTGCCGCTGTGTTTGGAACGGTTAATTGTTTTTAATTAAAATAAATTAATTTTTATGAGTAGTTGAAAAATTGAGCCTTTTGTATCGTCGGCAAACTTCGACAAAACGTACGTATTCAAAGAAAACAGGATTTAATATATGATATCGTTGTTAGAAATATTCGCCGTTTGGAATATTTAATTATATTAAATGAAAAACAGAACAGTTAATAAATGCAAAAAAAAAATATCGTCTGCAAAATAAAAATTAAAATAAAAAAAAAATGAATTAATTGAATGGAAAGCAGCAAAACAAAGAAAGAAACGCACGGAAAAATGAAATAAATAGAAACAAGAAGTTCTGTCAAGAACTAAACGAGCCTACTGTCCCGTACATCGACATCGGCATTCTAGCATCTGATCATTATTCTCTTGATTATCTGAGACGAAAAATTATGTCAAACATACCTTTTTAGCACTTAAAGCTGATTTCTAAAAGCAAAATATACCCCTCTCATCAGATGAAATAGACACATAAAAAGTAAATAAATGAATAAATAAAGTTCTGTCGCACTTTTTAAAGAATGTAACTGTTACAGTTCTTCCGTAGAAAAATTCCTCAATTGTTTTCAAAAAAAAAAAAAAAAATTAAAAGTACAAAGTACATCAAAACACATTTTATCAAAGAAAGGAAAAAAAAAAAGAAAAAAAAACTCGTCCGTTGATAAAATGTCTCGAATTTCACTTTTAATCCACTGCCAGTTGTTAAATATTAATAAAGAATAAAATGCCCTCGTGAATGAAACATTTTTGTTACAAAAAAAAATCGTCTGCCAATAATAATAATAATAATAATAATAATAATAATAAATAAATAAATAAAATTCAACCTATTAATAAATAACCAGAAATCGTCAATCAATTTTAAGGATTTTAAGTACACTCAGTCATTTTGCGGCATGGTTTCCTTACTTTTAACCCTTTGAAGAAGAGGAAGTTTTCAATTCAAACAACGTTGCTTTATTTTCATTCTGAGATAAATATTAGATCTTGCAGATTTTTCTAACCAGCAAGATTTTTAACCTTTTAACTGTCATGTCCGAGATAATCTCGGGCACAGCACTGGTGTTCGAAAATGTCACGCCCGAGTATTACTCGGGGTATTTTTTTTTTTTTTTTGCATTATATTGTTATACCCGAATATATATCGGAAGACGTTTATTTCGGCTTCATCTCTTTGTCAAACCTGACTGTTTCTCGGGTTTGTGCTTGGAAAAGTGTTTCTAGTTATACCACAAAAGACTGAATTACTGAAAGGCATTCACTTTTATTTATTTAATTTTTTTTTTCATTTATTTATTTTTTAGAAAATAATATTTTTTTTTTTTTCATTTTTAGATTTCATTTTCATTTGCTCCACTAGAAGCGAACTTTACAACTGCCATGTTGAGTGGCAGCCGCCTCAAGCAAATATGCAGTGGCTACAAAACTTTAAATATTTTACCCATGTGCTTCAAAATATCAATTTTTAGCTTCTAAGTATGTTTTATTTTGTACGAAACATTTGATTTTTGCAATAAAAAAATTTGACAATTTGTGCACCTAAATCATTAAAATAACTTGACAGTTAACCCTTTAAGCGGTTTGCCCGTACAGTGTACGTGCAACCCGAAATTGGCCTCATCTGGTTTGCCCGTACGGCGTACGGGCATCGATATTTTCAGATTTCCTTTTCTGGTTTGCCCGAACTGTTTGGAAAATCGTAAACCTCAAAATTCACAGTAAGTGTTAGAGAAATTTTTGCATAATTTGTAAACCATTCTTTACTGTATGCAGAATGCATTTGAAAAAAGCAAACATTTCGGGGTTTTGTGACCAAAATTGTAAAATAAAAAATGTTGTAAAAGCATTGAAAATGGAAAAAAAATTAAAAAATTCTTAATATTCTTATTCTGTTAAGTATGGTACTTAACTTCATGCAATAAAAAAATATGCCTTTTTTGGAAGCATTTCTGGTAAAATAATTGACCGCTTAAAGGGTTAAAGGGTTAACCACCAGCGTACATTCATAATAGAAGAACGTACCTTCTTCGCATAACAAACATGTGTTTCTCATGCATTTTCCTACAAAATGCATATATCCATTTTATGAAGCAAAGGCACGCGTTTATGCTCCGAGGTAAATGCATAAGGAAATTAAATTTGCATACGCAATTCATGCTTAACGAGTATCCGTAAGTTATTTCATCATTAGCAAAGTAATATATCAAAGCAAAAAAAACCAAAACTTTTTCTCATATCTGTGGAAAGAAGAACCAACTTTCGTCATTATGATAGAACTGATGAAAAATCTATGGGCGCTTTTTTTTCTTTCGTGCATAATACAAAGTAAGAGTTATATCTTCAAGAAGTAAAGTTTTTCTCTTCCCCATTAAATACTTATCTTTTCGTTTCATCTTCCTTTTTTTTTTTATTTTTTTAATCAGCAACAAGAAGTTCTGTCAAGAACTAAACCAGCCTACTTTCCCGTACATGGTCATCGGCATTCTAGCATCTGATCATTGTTCTCTTAATTATCTGAGACTAAAAATTATGTCAAACATACCTTTTAGCACTTAAAGCTGATTTCTAAAAGCAAAATATACCCCTCTCATCAGATGAAATAGACACATAAAAAGTAAATAAATGAATAAATAAAGTTTTGTCGCACCTTTTAAAGAATGTAACTGTTACAGTTCTTCCGTAGAAAAATTCCTCAATTGTTTTCTAAAAAAAAATTCAAAGTACAAAGTACATCAAAACACATTTTATCAAAGAAAGAAAAAAAAAAAAGAAAAAAAAAACTCGTCCGTTGATAAAATGTCTCGAATTTCACTTTTAATCCACTGCCAGTTGTTAAATATTAATAAAGAATAAAATGCCTTCGTGAATGAAACATTTTTGTTACAAAAAAAATCGTCTGCCAATAATAATAATAATAATAATAATAATAAATAAATAAAATTCAACCTATTAATAAATAACCAGAAATCGTCTGCACAGTCAGTCATTTTTTTTCTGAGACTGCATTTCCGCCATGTTTGCGGAGTCGGAGTCGGAATCAGAGTCCTCACAGAAGATTATTCAGAAAAGTACTTTACAAACATTATTTATTAAAACCATTTTCTTACAAAGTTAGTTTGAAGGAAATCCGACTTTTAGTTCAGGATCAACAATTTAACTTAAATTCCCCGTAGGAGCTAATGTTAAATTTTTTTTCTGAACGGTTCAATATTGAACGAAAAATGGTTCAAATCAAAAAGCAAAATATGGGAATGAGCCTCTCCGAGATCTTTCAAACAAAAAAAAGTTTATTCCATTCGGATGGTTCACTCAGAAGTTATTAGGTGGGGAAAGGTTGCTTGAACGGTTCTATGTTGAACGAAAAAATGTTCAAATTGAAAATTTAAATACGGTAATGAAGCATCCTTGCCGAGATCTTTTGAACAAGAAAAAGTTTGTTTAAATCGGACTGTTCACTCAAAAGTTAGTAGGGGTGACAGCTTGCTTGAGCGGTTCAATGTTGAACGAAAAATTGTTCAAATCGGAAATGTAAATACTTGAATGAAGTATCCTTGATAAGATCTTTCGAACAAAAAAAAATTTGTTCAAATCGGACTGTTCATTCAAAAGTTAGCACCGCGGGACAGGTTGTTTGAACGGTTCAAAGTTGAACCAAAAATTGTTCAAATCGAAAAATCAAATATGGGAATGAGCTGTACTCGCCGAGATCTTTCCAACAAAAAAAAGTTTGTCCAAATCGAAATGTTCATTCAAAAGTTATTAGGGGTGGGGGGGGGGGGGACAGACAGACCGACAGACCGACCGACACACAAATTCTCCATCTCAATACCCTACTGTCAAATTTTTAATTTTTCGATATTCATTTTACCTTTTTATTTTTTTAACTTGGCGATATTTTTTGGACTTGGCGATATTTTTTTAACTTGGCGATATTTTTTGGACTTGGCGATATTTTTCAGATGCATTAAGCTACTTTCAATACTTTTTTCGTCTTTCTTTTATTTTTACCAGGAAAGTAGGCTAAAAAGCATGCAAAACAATGAATTATGATCTGCCTTAGTGAGAATTTGTAAATAAAACTTTTTGAATCAAAACTGTTTGGAAAAAACGTGATTCATATATGCGGCGGCAACTGTATATGATTCGCTATGCAGTGTCACCACCATGTGATAAAAATTAAAATTGAGGGTGGGTAGCCGTAGGCATGTACTCTAACCACCCTTGAATTTCCTACCCCTTGTGACAAAAACCATTAAAAAGTTCCAAGAACACCTGAAAAGAGTTTTTCGGAAAGTTTTATGGAAGAAGTAAACAAGATGAAAATTAAAAAAGAAAAAGAAAGAAATAAGGGTAAGAAAATAAAAACTTCTGTTTTCTTCGGCTATAAAGATCTTACCTTGGGGGAATTAAAGGCAGCGTTTAATAGCGCCATTTAGGAGGAGTCTTGGATTTCGGAAGATCTAATGGCCATTTTTTCGTTTATATCTGAGAAAAATAATGGCACAAGTAAGTTTAGACATATCTCGAAAACGATAGGCGACAAACGTCAAAATTGTATTGAGGTTGATGGCAATAAATATCAGGGGAAAACAATGAAATATCTCTCTTTAAGTTAATAATAAGATGTCATTTTAATTATTTATAACAAAATGAGCTAAATAACAGAAATAAATGAATTGAAGAATTGCGGATTCTTAAAGGATTTTTTCTTTTCCGTATTACTACCGTAAGCAATCAAGACTGATTTTATTTACATGTCTCAAAGTTTCTCCTTTCCCTGACTTTACCATTGATAGATGCCGGTCACGTTATGTAGTACTACACTACCAATGAAAATCATGTAAGTTAATATAGATATGTTTTTTTTGAAACTATGAATCTATCCGCATCTTATCGACTTTTTTTCTTTAAATTTATCCTTATTTATTTTGATTTATTTTAGCGGATCATAAACATTTTAGCATCTTATGGTTGATAGGTTTTTTTTTCTCGCAAAAGTCAACGATATAACTTTGATATGCCCCCCTCCCCTCCCCCCCCCCCAAAAAAAAAATTACGCTCCAACTCTGGCACTCTCTACAGACTTTTTAGGGTTGCTGTTTCTTATTTTGGTGTTGCAATTTAGGTTTTTTCAGCTTTTAGGTTTTTGTTGTTGCCAAATGTAGTTTTTCTTGCATTTTGTACCATTAAAAAATTTTTTTTTTAAAGTTTTCTGGCAACATTTTTTTTTTGTGGCAACAACAAAAACAGGTATTTTGCTTGGCGAGAAAAAAAAGTCGCCAAATTTTCGATTTGGAAGAGGGGGGGGGGTATATCAAAGTGGTTCCAAGTCAACATTTCCTAAATTGAACATAGTTCTGTCATTTCTTCGGCAAGGAACACTTTTTGCTCATATCTTCAATATTTTCTGAAGTTCTGAAGTAGACTAGTTTTATGATGGTACGTGCAATCAATCAAATCATAAATGAAGAAGAGGAAATATTAGTTTCTCTGTGCTATTAATGCTTCATCTACAGACTAGACAGACCAGGGAATGAACACTTAAAGGGAATTTTAAACTTCAAAAATTCATAGCGTCGTTGAAAATTGCAGCATTTCCCACATGACAGTAGAAACACTTCAGATGATATACGCAATTATTTTTTTAAAAAACTTGGAGAGCTTGCATGGTTCGGCTTCAGGTTTTATTGGGGGGGTAAGTTGAAACGGAAAAAAGTGCCCAAACCCAGGGAATGAATACCCCCCACCAACGGGCAAGTACAGCATTTTTTAGTCATTTTCTTCTTGCAACTGTGTAAAAAGATGTTCCTTCAGCCGATTCACCTCAGAAAAATGTTTCAAAAATCTATTTTTTTCATAACAATTTCGAGGTGTTTCTTCACTGGAAGTGTTAATTTTATGTTCGGTCTACCCTACATACTTTACACATTGATGTATGTTCGTGTATGTGTGTGCTTGTTAATAGAACATTTTCAGTGTGGCCACGCACTAGTAACTGAACCACAACTTATCTTGCACACTAATTTGTAAATTGGGCAGATGTCGATAATTCGCTACAACTACAATCAATCTCCAAGATATCAAGAGTTTCCGCAATGCCGAAAAGGGTGCTGTCTCCTCCGAATATGCTTAATATTGGCCAAAAGAACTGAATTTATTGGATGAGCTGCAACGGAGTAAAATAATATTTATTTATATCACAAATAGGGATGCATTGATAAGAATATTGGTCGATTAACGGACACCGATTAATTGGCTGAGTCTATTAAAGTTAATGAAGATTATCTTTAATACTCTATCAATTTCATCACCACTGTTTTCTTTTTCCTTTCTTTTACAATTCCGATTTTAGAAATAGCAATTTATTTCTGAGAAAAGATTTTTTTTTTCCATTTTCCTAATTTTCTCATCAAAATTTTTATCCAATTTCTTAAAACCAATTTTCATATAATGGTTAATAAAATTGTACTAACACTTTGTTAATTATGTTAACTAGGCATTAAAATTTAATAACAGGGGGGGGGGGGAGTCGTGATGAGCATTCTGATTTAGAAGTGATTTTCCCGCCTACTAATGGGCAAGCTTTTACCGATTATTAATAATCGGCAAAGTGGCGAATGCGGCAGTTTAATCGGTGCATCCCTAATCACAAATATAATTTTAAGGTGAAAATAATGAGGTTGAGCGCTACGAGCTCTTGTAAGTTCAACGTGTCGGATAATTTTGAATTTAACAAAGTAAACTTTTGGATTCAGAAAACGCTTTTAAGGACGTGCTTCTATTTCAAATAGGAGCTGAAAGTTGTTTTATGATAAATAAAAAATAAAAAAAGAAGCGACACTATTTCGAAGGCTAAAAATTGCCTCTTGGATAGCAAACTAACTTTTATTTTACCGCTCCTTTGGGGAAAAAAGCAATTTCCTGCAATCTTAAATATAATCAGCAAAAAAGCAGAAAATGATTAAGTACCGAAAAACAAAGCCCTTTTATTCACAGAGACTAAAGATTTGGTGTGAGAATTACTGGTGTTCTTGGCGACTTAGCGACTTGTTTTCGTGTTACCTTGGCGAAAACACGTTTTTGCTGCATATGCTATAATTTAACATTTTAATGAAACTTTTAATGTTTTTTAATTGCTTGATATACACTGGCGGAAAAAAAACCCCAACACCAAGAAAGACTTGCGCTAGATAAACGAAATTTGGTAGGCGTGTTTTGTTTATACAACTGAAAGATGACATCGATTGAAATTTCGCGCTTCGCGCACAAGTGTGGCGCAGCTGGCTTCACCCAGAACATGCAAATAAGGCTTGTTTTAAACGCGTGTTGCAAAACTCGTGAGTATTATTTTTTCGTGAAATTTGACGCATTGCGTTCATGTTAGCCAGGAATGCCTTTAAGAAGACGAAGAAGCCACTATTAACAACACACCGAGTTTGAACGAGGTCGTACAATTTGGCTACGAGAAGGTTGATTTTCATTTCGCGATACTGCAGAAAGACTTAATGGGAATGTTTCCACCGTGCATGATTATTGGAAGCTATGCTCAAGGGATGGTACTACCTCAAGAAGATCGAGTTCCGAGCTGCCACGTGGCACGACTGAGAAGGAAGATCGCCAAATCCTGCGTATGGCTGTAGCGCATCGTACTGCACCTGCGGCTGACATTCGAACTGCAGTTTGTACCGCCGTGACCCAAAGAACGGTAAGAAATCGCTTACTTCAAGGACAGCTCCGAGCCAGGTAGCCTATAACCTGTATTCCATTGACTGCAAATCATTGCCGTTTGCGACGGCAGTGGTGTCAAGACAGAGCTCACTGGAGGTCGGAGTGGAGATCTGTTGTAATTTCTGATGAAAACAGATTCTGCCTTGGTGCCAGTGATGGCTGTATGTTGGTCAGAAGGAGGCCAGGGGACCGCCTGCATCCAAGCTGTCTGCGGCCTAGACACACGGGACCTACACCTGGAGTCATGGTCTCGGAGCAATTTCCTATGACAGCAGGAGCACTCTTGTGGTTATCCCAAACACACTGACTGCAAATTTGTCGTCAGTCTGGTAATTCAACCTATAGTACAGCCCTTCATGAGTAGCATTCAAGGGGGAGTTTTCCAACAGGATAACGCTCGCCCTCACACCGCTGCTGTAACGCAATGTGCTCTACAGAGTGTTGACATGTTACCATGACCTGCAAGATCACCAGATCTGTCTCCAATTGATCACGTATGGGATATCTTTGGACGGCAACTCCAGCATCATCCACAGTCAGCAATGACTGTCCTAGTATTGACACAACAAGTGCAACAAGCGTGGAACTCCCTACCACTAAGTGACATTAGGCACCTGTATGACACAATGCATGCACGCTTGCAGGCTTGCCTTCAAAATTCTGGAGGTTACACCGGCTATTAAAGTAACATAATTTCATATTTGCACAGCATTTTCTTGAGCTGAAATTAGTCAGTGATCTTGTACATTTAATCAATTAAACATGTTAACTAGACAATTGCATTACCCAAATTTTATTACTCTACAATTTTTTTTCTTGGTGTTTGGATTTTTTTTCCTCTAGTGTATTTACTTGTAGAGTTTTTTTTTTACATATAATATGACGTCCAGTTATTGTTTGCTGTTGCCTACCGACTTTACAATCATTAGTGCAATACTCCTCAAGTATAAGACAAAAGCAGGTACAATCTCTCTCTTTTTTTTTAGAATTTAAAGTTAATTTTAATGTTTGCTACACTCCTCATGTAACGCTTTCGCTAACTTCTACCACTTTTCTCAATTATAATGTTGTGTAATGTTCTTTTAAGAACGGCATTGTATCCCGGTAGAGTGAGTCGAATTGGCATTTTATCAGGGTATTACGCCTCGAAGTGGCAAGTCCGTTTTTTGTTAATAAGTAGTTTATTTTGCATTTATTAGTGCTCATCCATTTAACACAGCATCTAAATCTAGATTAAGAAAATCAATAAGCATTGTTTTCCTTTTTCATTGCCATAAGTTTTTTTATACACTGCAAAAAGTAAGCTATTGTTTTTACAGTATGATACTATGAGAACAGTTGCTCCGGTTTAAAACTGTAAAATGCACAATAATAAACTGTAAAATTAGCAATTTTACAGTTTATTGTCATAAAATTAGACGTATTATAGTGTGAAAACAACAGTATAATACTGGCAGCAGAGGTACCAGTTTAAACTGTAAAATGCATCGTAAGAAACTGAAAATATCATTTTTTTTTCAGTTCATCACTGTAAAATAAGCAATTTTACAGTTTATTACTGTAAAATTAGACTGCTTATTACTATAAAATTAGTTGTTTTGTACTGTAAAAATAACATTTTTTGCAGTGTCAGTGTTTCCGCTGAGATGGGGCGTGATATTCCGATTTACTGTAAAATAACAACTAAAGTAAAAAAAAAAGATTAATCAACAGTTTTCAACATAATACATTCAAGCAAAACATTGAGTGAAGAAAATAGATACCTAAGTGCTATAATTGCAAATCATAGTTCCAACGTTCATGAAGCACTAATACCTGGGATACTGCTGACACGTGTTTCGTCGTTACAAGGAAGTTAAAAGGCGTTCCTTGTAACGCCGAAACACGTGTCTACAGTATCCAATGCGTATTAGTGCCTCATGAACGTTGGAACTATGATTTGAAAACATTCAATTTTCAATACAATAGTAGTTACAATATAAGTTAGTTATTATAATAGCTCCAATAATTATTTTCAATACAATACACTACGTTTCAATACAATCGTAACAATACATTCTATTATGCCCGATGTGAGGGCATTTCAGAAGTCCTAAGTCAATCCCAAGTGTTGGAAGTAGAAATAAATATTTAGTCATAAAAGGAATACAAAATTTCTCAAATATGGTGTTCTGTATCTTTAGAAAAAAGTTTGTTTTCGAAAGCTAGTTACGTGCCATATCTTTAAAGCCAAAACATTTATTGCTACAGTTACACAAAATATTTTCTAACCTAAAAAATCTTCAGTAGGTAACATAATATTCGGTATTTTATTTTCAAAAAGAGATATTATGTTATGATTTGCATGCAGGAAATATTGCAACACCAGAAATTCCATGAAAAACTTTGTGACAAAAGAAAGGAAAAAAAAGGTTTCCCCAGAATTTTATTCGATTTGAGACGCAAAGTTTTTAGGAATGTTTAAACTTGAAACGGAGATATAGGAAAAAACATTTTACTCTCAGCTTTCATGAATACGTATTTTCAAATTTCGTGCCTTTTACTATCGCGATAAAATGTGTTGTTAGAATGTTTCCTAGCAAATATAAAATAATAAAGGCTGCTGCGTATAGTAAAGATGCTTTTTGAAAACTTGCTACAGTATGTATAAACTATGTATAGAAAAACGTACAACAAAGTATATAAAACTTTTCCAGTTTAGTATGATAAACGCACTGTTTTACATTTTTCGCATGTAATAATAACCTATAACTGATTTGGTTCATTGTATCTACTTTTTGTTAAAAATGCTTCTAAAGGAAACTGAGAAAAACTAAGGTACAAATTTATAACTTTTCTATAGTGTTTTTTTATTTCAAATATTATATAACTGATGTAGTTTATGAATTTGCCAATGTAAAGGGTATTCCCTATTTATTATCAGGACAATTTATATTTTTTTGTATTATTTAATTAATTATTGTCAGCACCAGTGGCGTATCCAGGGGGGGGGGGTGCCAAGGGACCAATGCACCCCCCAAGATTTTGTAAGACTATAAAAAATGGTGGCACCGAATTTTGAAAAAACATATAACCTTCATGTAAATATGCTTCAGGTTTTTTCAATGAAAAATACTTTATGGACACTGAAATATTGTCCTATTATTTTCTGTTTTCGACAATAAGAAGCAAAACTAATTGTTATTCTGTAATTGTGGAAATGTAAGCAGGGCCGGATTACTAAATAGGCAACGTAGGCAGTTGCCTACGGGCCCCGGGTTTTAAAAGGGCTCCGAGAAATCCTGAAGATATCCTTTTTAATACGCTTTTGTGATATTGTTTGTATGTATGTACGTATGTAACTCTGAATAAAAGATAAAATTCACGTTATTCACAAATATAAAAGTAATATATTTAATATACTATTATATATACTAAAAGCTAAACTATATTACATGTTAATATATTGCTGGTGCATGTAAACTTAGTGGATATTGAATAGGTTTGAAAACCAGAGGGAAATCAGTTAGAGTGTCATGAAATATAGGTTGATTAACTCTAAAAGCGTATTTATTAGTTTTTTTAAACTTAACTTTAGATGGCACTGAGCTAAACGATTGCATGTTAAGAACATTATTTGATGCAATTTGCGAATAGAACTTAAGTAAACGTTCATACTGCCATCCAACTTCTTGCTCATCACCAGGGCATAATTTCTACCAAAAAAAGTGCTAAAGTCCAAAAGTACCCACAACTTATTTTATCGCTTGAATAGCATGAATTTCGCCTAAAATATTAAATTTTGTAAGTGCAGGAGCTTTACTCTTTATTCAAATTAAGCCTTGTTCACCATTTACACTATTTACACCTGTAACATAATAAATCATTATGATTGATTATGTATTCCATAATAACAATTTTAAATGATTAAAATATATTTGCACAATATATATCAGTTATTTAAAATCTCATTTATCAAATCCATATGGTGAAGGGGCCCCCTCATTTCAAATACCTATGGGCCTCCAAATCTTTAATCCGGCCTTGAATGTAAGAGGAAAATGAGCGATATACCCGCGCCTTATTGTTCTTTAATGATATTCATTTTTGTGAAAAAAAAAAAAAAAAAAACCTTTGAGCAACGTTCAATAGAAAAAATTAAATCGAAATACTGCGTTTTTAAAGTTTCACCATATTTCTTGATTTTTTTTCCTTTCTCATCACAGTGTCGATGTTCGATGTGCGCCCCCCAAAATCAATTCCTGGATACGCCACTGGTCAGCACTACCTATTTAATTAATTATTTAATTAATTATTGTCAGCAACACCAAAAGAAATGGTAGGGAAGCGTTGGAATATTTGGATAGAATGTGAACTGTGTTCTCCTTGCCAATTGTTGGCGAAGATTTTTTTTTCCGTAAATGAATTTTTTCTCCCCCCCCCCCCCCAAAGTGATAAATTCGAATAAATTAAGCAATCTTTTATTAAAACTAAGAAAATAAAAGTATACGACTTTTATTTAACAATGAAAATATTTCCATTTATTTCAATTTCAATAAGACTTGGAGCGCTGTAAAATAAAGTTAAAGTAAATGTTCTTCAAAAAATGAAAAACTGAACAAACAAAGGAGCTAAAAGACATAATCATGGTAACAAAGCAGAAATTAGTTTATTAATGGGGAAAATAAGTTCAATTCCACCAAAACTTTTGATTTTATTCTCAAGCTTAATCATTTAGAGTCTCTTGGCTTGCTCAAGATAGGCCTTTGAATTTCGAGATTCTAAAAACAATTATTACAGCTTTCATAATGCTCGTAGAAACTTCGAACAAACATTCTTTTAAGCAGAAAATTCCAAGCTTTCGAATTGCATAAAATTAGAAAATGTATGCGAAGAGTATTTCTTCCATATTTTATCAAATTTATGTGAGAAATGAGCTTTCAATTAGAATTTAAAAAAAAATGAATTTTGGAAAAAAACTCTTTGCCATGCAACAAACAAATTTTGTGCTAAGTTTTATGAAAATCGAGGGAACGGTCTCGGCCGTAATACACACATAAACAAAAAAAAAAAAAAAATCTGGTATGGACCCCACACTACTTCCTTTAACGTAGTGCTTGTTGTGAGCATGGTAACAATTCAAATATTTACTCCCCTAATATGCCACGAAACAATGCAAAAAATATTTTACAATGATTAATTTTCTAAATATTACTGATTTTATTATCATTCAGTGAATTTTTCGCAAAATATCACCAATAGCGCCAAGTTGAACCCAAATTCAAAAAATAATTTTTTCGCCAAATTTGACGCCATGTTGGCGATATGTCGCCAAGTTGACTTGGCGACCAAAAGCTTGGCGATATATCGCCAAGTGGTCGCGCCATTTCATATCACTTGAGTCTGCATTGAAATTAACACTGATTTACCCCAAAAAAGGGGGCAAAACGCCCCCTCGAGAACATTCGAATGCAACTACAAGGGGAGGTGCACAACTAGACCATCCTCAGAGCCTATATACCAAACCAGAAGCTTCTACGGTATACAGTTTTTGAGTTATGCGACACACATACATGCGCACATACATATGTATATACAGACGTCACGAGAAAACTCGTCGTAATTAACTCGAGGGTGGTTGAAAAGGATTTTTCGACTGTTTATATGTTGGTAGGTACATATGCACGTGCTAACAGGTCGAAAAAACTGCCCAACATTCATTCGGGGGTGAGCAAAGTCAAAATTTAGACCCAAATTTGAGTGAATTTTTACTTCCTTTTACATAGTAAAGGAAGTATTGTGATCGCGAAAAAAAAAATCACTCAAATTTGGGTCTAAATTTTGATTTTGCTCACCCCTGAATGAATGTTGAGTCCTTTTTCGACCTGTCCAGCACGTGCATATGTATGTGCCAACATATAACCAGCCGAAAAATCATTTTCAACCACCCCCGAGTTAATTACGACGAGTTTTCTCGTGACGTCTGTATGTGCGTATGTGGGTCGCATAACTCAAAAACTAAATGCCATAGAAGCTTCTAGCTTGGTATGTAGGCTCTGAGGATGATCTTGTTGTGCACCTCCCCTAGGGCCGTGGTGGCCCGATCGGTAAGGCATCGGACTCGTGTCCGGAGGGACCCGGGTTCGATCCCAGCCGATCAAAGATCCACCGTCTTGATTAATGGTGACTGGGAGGCGTTAAAAATGTTGTGGTCACAAAATCCTCCAAGTGAAACGATACCTCTGGGGGTGCTAGTGCCTATGGTTTGCTCGACCCTAGGTTCTGGTTCAAAATTAAGAACAGAGCGCTCTTCAGGGCCCTATCCCGGTTAAACCACTAAGCTGGTAGTTACGGGGGACCCTGGAGGGTGAAATGAATGAATGAATGTGCACCTCCCCTGGGCCGTGGTGGCCCGATCGGTAAGGCATCGGACTCGTGTACGGAGGGACCCGGGTTCGATCCCAGCCGATCAAAGATCCACCGTCTTGATTAATGGTGGCTGGGAGGTGTTAAAAATGACGTGGTCACAAAATCCTCCAAGTGAAACGATACCTCTGGGGGTGCTGGGCCTAGGGTTTGCTCGACCCTAGGTTCTGGTTCAAAATTAAGAACAGAGCGCTCTTCAGGGCCCTATCCCGGTTAAACCACGAAGCTGTGGTAGGTACGGGGGACCCTGGAGGTGTGAAATGAAATGTGCACCTCCCCTTGTGGTTGCATTTGAATGTTCCCAAGGGGGTGTTTTACCCCTTTTTTGGAGTAAATCAGTGTTAATTTCAATGCAGACTCAAGTGATATGAATTGGCGCGACCACTTGGCGATATGTCGCCAAGCTTTTGGTCGCCAAGTGTTTGACGCCATCTTGGCGACAAATTTGGTGAAAAATTTTTTTTTTGAATTTGGGTTCAATTTGGCGCTATTGGCGATATTTCGTGAAAAATCCACAGAATAATGATAAAATCGGCGATATTTAGAAAATGAATCATTGTAAAACATTTGTTTTCATTGTTTCGTGGCAAACTAGGGGTGTAAATGTTCAAATTGCTATCTTGCTCACTCCTAGCACTATTTTAACACTAAGGCATCTACAAAGAAATTTACACGTAAAAGGAAGTAGTGTGGGACCCATACCAGATTTTTTTTTTTCGCGATCACAATACTTCCTTTACTACGTAAAAGGAAGTAAAAAGGATAAAAATCCTAACTTTCAGATTTATTATAAGTAGAGAGGTCAATAAATAAATTCATATTAAAATGACGAAGCAGCGAAAAAGAAGGCGTATCCACGGTTCGCCTCTTCATCATGCAAACGCCGTTCTATCATTTAACCCTCGATGGGTTAAGAAATGTCCCACATTCAGGTAGGTACAAATCCGAGCGAAGGAGGAAGGAAACTGAAAACACGACGAAGCTTTTAAATTCATAATAGATCCCGAGGCCTTCGCATGGAAGCCCATTTCCTCGCGTTGGAAAGCTCCGTGTTTATATTTCTTCCCGAGGATTCAGCATTTTAGTGGAACTTGAAGATTTTTTTCTCTCCCCTTTTGTGCGTTCGCTTCCGTGCGCCTCCGTTCGTTCCCAGCAGCCAACACTGGGCACAGCCGTGCATCAAGTAATCCTTCCGAATATGACATTAATGCACGGCTTTCTCATTCCATCCATTATAAATAATCTCAAAATTCTTCTCAGATCTTGAAGAATGGGAGGATTCTGCCCATAAAACTTTTCTATTTGTCATTGCAGATCAACAATTTACTATGCCAAAAACAGTACATTCTTCTAGAATAACCTTGAGCCCCAACGTCTCCGTGTGTACATAAATCATTCATACCTATATTTATAAATTCATTTAAAAAGCATTGGGCACTACAGGTAAATCCAATGATAATGGTAAGAATCCAGTAAGAGAAATACAATAACAATCAAAACAAATTATACATTTTTAATATTAAAACATTTAGATTTAAAATTATAAAAGGACATATTAAAATATCCAAATCGTGGCAATGAGTGTTAGAAAGTTTGTAAAGTAGACAAAAATTATCAACGTAATAAAATTTTTTAAAAACTTTTTTAAAACAATAATGACTCCTAAGAGTCTCCTATTGGGGAAAGCAAATTGGACGACATTTTTAATATCGAAACAGTCAATTCAATTATTAAGGATTTTACAGAAAAAAAAAAGACACAAAAGTTTACGGAGTGCTTTCAGTCTGGGAACATTGTAAATAGCACACGAAGATAGCACGTTAAAATTATACAATCAAATTTTGATTATATTAAATAAATATTATTATTGCAGCTGTTGATGTATAACTGAAGAAAAATGGTCCAAAAGTCCTATAAAAGTTAAGGTAAAAATTCAAATTATTAACTTGGTACGGAGTAGAAATTTTTTCTATAAACGAACGGGTATTAAAATCGACATATCAAAATGAACTGTTCAGTATGAACTCCTAAGAACTAAACTACTATTCCTTTGAATGGTGCAAGTCATGGAATTGTTCTTTGTTCCTTAATTTTTACTTTCATTAGTCCTTAAGCTACACTACACAAGTAAAATAATAATGATATTTTTACTCCTATCTGTCTAATGAAGCATTCGTAATCACCTAATCATCAGCTTTTCGTCGCCATCTTGTTTTCGTTAAGTTGCTTTACGGTAAGGTAACTTAATGATTAAAGTTGTATTATTTTTGTTCTCTACCATCCGGGGTTCTTTCAAAATAATTTATAGTTTAATTCATTTGCAAATTTCAAAAACTTGCATTTATAAATTTTTAAATGATCTTTTTTAACAGTAAAATGCCGTTTTTAATGAAAGAGGTCATTCAAGCTTGCGGATTTTATGTGAGAATGTTAAAAAAAAATAATCTGTCGTAAAAACACACGACAGAAGTGAAACTTTTGCGTTGCAGAGAAACGATTTAAGTACTCATCAATCATTTTTGACTAGCATAGATTGTGTTCCATGCTTTCAGAAGAACGAAAGAAAGAAAAAATCGCTGACCGAAATGCAGAATGAGTAAAAACTATTTTATTCTACTTATAGATTGATACTATTTCAGTATAAAAGCATGTAAAACAAAGTTGAAAAGCACAAATGCACAGGGACATCTCAGACACGAGTTTCGGCTTTACAAGGAACGCTATCTTCAATACGAAAATGAACTTATGAATGCATAGACATCTGACAAAAGCTTTGCCGGGAAAAGGCGTTCCTTGTAATGCCGAAACGCGTGTCTGCAGTATTCCTGCGCATTTGTGCTTTTCAACGTTGTTTTATGTGCCTTAATTTTTATGCACAAAGGTATTCATGTATTTTACTATTCTGATATTTGATTGCTGGTTGCCCCTATCATTCTGGTAGATAAAATCTGTCTGCTCTTATTTATTTTGGGACGTAATAAAATCTGTTCACTCAAATTGTAGACATATTACACGTATCTGAAATATTCGAACTCCTTTTTACGAATTATTGTAACGTTTTTCGCAAAGTATTACGTTTGAGTTCCATTAGAGCTTCATTTTTTCGCATAGCATTCTTGGTAAACGCTTCGAAAGAACTGTATTTCCTCCAAATACAATTTTGAGTTCCATTTTCTGGGAATCGAATAGAAAACTTTTTTTTTCTATCGAAGAGGAAAAAAAAATCTTCATCTTTTGTTCGCTTTCTTAAAATTTAGTATTCATGTTTTCAACAATAATAAAATTCCATCATAAAGCATTGATACTTCACTCGCTCTGTGCCTAAATATTTTAAAAACGATCTTAGTCCTTCTGTTTTTTCGAGATCCAATTAATAGTAAAATTTCAACGCGTAAGAAGTAAACATTTAAAAATATTTGACTTTTAGAAGCTATTAGAATATCTCTAAAATTACTTTTTTTTAAGACCAAGAATGTTTTTTTATTTGTGGTCATTTTGAAAAAAAAGCAACGGTTGCTGCTCACAACGGCCTACAGACTCCAAATATGTTAGGTTCTTGTTTCGTTGCATGAATTTTTGCAGAACATGGACTCTCTATGATGGAATGAAGAAATCTTCGAAAACCGGCATTTTTTAATAAGTTATAGCTACGAAAATCCATAAATCTATGCTTGCTTCAGTTAAGCTGTTCAGTGTTCAGTCTCAACAATACTATCAGTCTCTCAAAGAAGCAAAATGTTGCTAGAAGAATCAAAGCAAAATCTGATTCTTCTAGCAACACTTGAGGAGGATAAAGTCCATTTTACGCGACGGAAGATATTCTGTCACGATTATTGCAATGAATTTGAACCAGAGCATAAGTGCAAAAGGTGGAATATCCCTGACTCGGAGCTTCAGTGTCTAATGCAAGCATTCGTTTCCTCCATTTAACATGCTGATCATTAGAACTTATTATCAACATTTTTGGAGTGTTCAGTATGGTTCCAAAGGGTAAGTAAATAATTCAGTAAGCTTTCGTTTTTCTTCGTATTTGATATTTGAAATGTGGGAGTGATATCTGCCGAACACTATATAGTACTTTAAACATAAAAAAAGAATTGAGAAAAGTTAAACCATATGCACTGAAAAAAATAATGAACTGTTGTTTTTACAGTATAATACTGGCAGCAGAGGTTCTAATTTAAAACTGTAAAATGCACAGTAATAAACTGTAGAACTAGCAATTTTACAATTTCTTATTGTAAATTTAAAAAATTTAGTTTATTGCTGTAAAATTTAGCTGTAATATACTGTAAAAACATCAGTGTAATACTGGCAGCAGAGGTTCCAGTTTAAAACTGTAAAATGCACGGCAGTGAACTGTAGAATTAGCAGTTTTAGTTTATTACTGTAAAATTATCTGTATTATGCTGCAAAAACAACATTCATTTTTTTACAGTTTGAGTTTTAACTACTTTTGAAAATCAAACTATTCTCCATGACTATTTTATCCGAAAACTAAGCATACAATTCAAGCTTTTCGATGCATGAAGGTCACAAAAATGTCCTTTTCTCGACCGTTTCGTGCATATAACTTTGATATACGCGCCTCGGGGCCCGAAATAATTTCCCTCGTCCAGACGTTAAAGTCAAACTCTCATTTACCGCCCCACTAAAACCGGGCCCCGGCCCCATCCCTCATCCGCCGCCTTAAATAATCAAGGTGCTTCATTCGACCACTAACCCACTAATAATGATGATTTAGTGCTTTTAATGTCGCCATCTCTGCAGACGCTAATGGGGAATTTCTGAGCTGCTTTGCACGGAATGAATGGGTGTTAAATGTTTTGAGAAAGGGAAATTATTAGTTGAGAAACGGTAGGGAATTATCGGGAAATAAAGTAAATAAATTGCATTGTAAGAGGAAATACAGTATTTTTTATATAAAAAACTAGCTTATTACCCGGCGTTGCCCGGGTGCTTATTAATACAACAATGTTCCAAGGTAATTAGAGCATGAAATTATAATTGTTTTAACTTATTTCATGCTAAAATGAAATAGGTGAGCCTTAAATTGATAATTCATTGTTAATCGTCATCTTTGTTGGAAATCTTATATTGAAATGTGTTAAATGTTATCAATTTGTATGCTTAAAAGCTTGTCTCTATTACTCTATCTATTGAAAATTGATAAAAAATGGCCACTTTGAGACACAAAACTTTAATTTTGAGCCTTTTGGATTTTTTTAAAATTTCAAATCCCTGCCTATGTGAATTCAAATGCATCGAGGAACCTCTGTGCCAAGTTTGATGAAAATCCGACGAAAATTGTGGATTTGTATAAGAAACAAATATACATATACATACATCCATTTTTATACATATAGATGAGTCTTATCCGGTTATTTTTACAGGCCTCTATTTCTTTTGTCCAAATAGTAACAATTAAATTATTTTTAAGCAAAATCAAAGAAAGCTGTTGTTGGACAAAACTATTTGCAGTGTTTGCCACTGTCACTTTCAGGTGGATTTTCATTTACATTTTGTTTGAAGATCAAGGAAGAAAATAACAATTCGAAAGCCTTTTGACAAGACACAACTTCATTGGCAAAGTATCTATCTATATCATAGAGATATAAGAAATTGAGTGCTAAATGTTAGTCTTTCCCATTGTAATCTGAGGTCCAATCGTTTATCATAGAAGTCCGTGGATGTTTGCGAGTGCGGGGATTAGCGTTGTAGCATTTAGCTGATTTATTTGCTTTTTCTGGCGCATTCATTATTTTTCATCAAAAATTTGCTTTTTGTCAATCGCTTCTTTTTGTCTAATACGGTAAAACCGTTTATACTACTATCTTTTATAGGGTCAGGAGGGGTAAAATAGGTCAAAAAATCTGGTATGGACCCCACACTACTTCCTTTTACGTGTAAATTTCTTAGTAGTTGCCTTAAGTGTTAAAAAAAGTGCTTGGAGTGAGCAAGGTAACAATTCAAATATTTACTTCCCTAATCTGCCACGAAACAATGCAAAAAAAATGCTTTACAATGGTTAATTTTCTAAATATTGCTGATTTTGATATCATTCAGTGAATTTTTCGCAAAATATCGCCAATAGCGCTAAGTTGAACCCAAATTCAAAAAATAATTTTTTTCGCCAAATTTTTCGCCAACTTGGCGATATGTCGCCAAGTTGGCGTCAAACACGGCGACCAAAAGCTTGGCGACATGTCGCCAAGTGGTCGCGCCAATTCATATCACTTGAGTCTGTATTGAAATTAACATTGATTTACCCCAAAAAAGGTGTAAAAGACCCCCTTGGAAACATTCGAATGCAATCACAAGGGGAGGTGCACAACTAGACCCCCCTCAGTGCCTACATACCAAGCTAGAAGTTTCTACGGCATATAGTTTTTGAGTTATGCGACATACATCCGCACATACGTATACACAGACGTCACGAGAAAACTCGTCGTAATTTACTCGGGGGTGGTCGAAATTGATTTTTCGGCTGTTTGTATGTTGTTAGGTACATATGCACGTGCTGATAGGTCGAAAAAATTGCGCGACTTTCATTCGGGGGTGAGCAAAGTCAAATTTTAGACCGAAATTTGAGTGAAATTTCTTCGTGATCACAATACTTCTTTTACTACGTAAAAGGAAGTAAAAAGAGGAATTTAACAATCAGGCTTTGACAGAAAAAAATATATTGATTCAACTAGTGAATAAACTGCTCAGTATATGCAAATGCGCGGTATAAGTAATGCGCGGAATCATAAAATCACACATGTAAAACAAGACCAGAATCCACCTTTACTTGCATCACTATGGGCAGATTTACACCTTGTTGTTTTTGCTACCTTGTGCCACACAGCCTAGCAATTTGGGGAAGCTGCCTCACTTTCTCACCGTAATTAGGTGTGAATTCCAACTTCCACAGTACACGCATGCCATTAAGGACCCTTTTATAGGGTAGGCAACCATTCATGGCACAACACATTCAAACACAAAGAAGGGATGAGGACAGGAGAGAAAAAGCACACCCATGGCCGATGGCCGGGATTCGAACCTGGAACCTCCCCAAACAGTCGAATTTCTGACAAATTGAAGAATTGTTCAACATTTCTAATTTCTTATCTAAATCAGATCTAAGCGGTCGACATTGGGTCTAAAAGAACTGTTTAGAGGAATCCGCTGAAGCTATCTGGTAGTATACCATGGAAATTCCGTGCAAAATAGCTTTGCCCCAATTAATTCGAACAGTTTAGTCATTGAGTTAGGTTACTTTCACGTAGTATTCCAATTTCCAACTCCAACTTTATACACACGTCCAACGCAAACCGAAGTATAAACATGTTCCGAACTTTTTCTGCCCTTCTAAATAACATGAACTCAAGCTTTTTTTTTCTCAAGTGTCCTGACAAGGGCAATAAAAATGCTAATGAGGAGCTTAAACCGCCGGGCTGCTCCGAGATATATATTCCTGCGGTATTTGAAACCATCGCTTTTCGCCTTGCCGGTTATCGCGCCCTGACATTCAAAAATGATGTGCGAGGGAAATTTGAAGTAAATAATAACGGCGGAGGGTAGGAGTTTTTTTTAAGTGACAGGGAACTGATTAACTTAAAGTTTTGAAATGCGTCGTCTAGCTGGTATTTATTTATTTGGAAGTTGTTTGTGCTTGATAAATTCATCTTCTTTGGTATTATAAACATATTTCTACTCTGAACTAAATGAGTAACAAAAAAAAAAAATAATAATAATAACACTCATGAAAATTCAAGCACTAGTTTTTCAAGTTTTTTTTCATATATAGATAGTAATAAAAAGAAATCAGATGGTGCAATGTCAGGTGAGTATAATAACTGAAGCAGTCGGATTTCCCTTTCTTCCGATCGTTAAAATACTTTCTATTGTGTGAAATTCTTCTTGTGTTCACAAGATGCCATTTCAAGATATTTTGCTCAAAAAGCGATTACTTTTTC
The DNA here is from genome assembly GCA_038373865.1 of Uloborus plumipes. Classification (NCBI taxonomy): domain Eukaryota; kingdom Metazoa; phylum Arthropoda; class Arachnida; order Araneae; family Uloboridae; genus Uloborus; species Uloborus plumipes. The sequence continues at coordinate 27,702 of JAXGGA010011006.1, forward strand.
ACTTATCTGGGACTTAAATTTGCTACTAGGTGGCAAAAAGGCCCTGGATAACAAGGATAATTACATCTTTGATTTAAAATAAAAACTTTTAACAATTAATTTGTTTAAAAAAAACGACTTTACTCTCCGGTCCACCTAATAAGTCACGTGTCCGGAGTGTCCCTACGGAAAAGGGCCTGCGCTTATTCTGTTTAATTTATGTGGATTTTTTTTTTTTTTTTTTTTGAATGAATACATTTTTTCTTTTGTTCAGTTTCGCTTCTCCATGAATTCCGAATTTTTTCGAGTGTTTTCACGCTCGAAAGCATTTCAACAAACTCCGCGAATTTTTTGTGTGCTCAAAAGTGAAAGCAATCGAGAAACTGCTCCAGTTCTTTGAAAATGGCTTCATTAGGGCAGCTTATGAGTTGTTCTAAACTCTAAACAGGGCATTCATTCCGAATGATCATTCAGTGCGTTTTAATGCATTAAACGCATGATTTTTCATTCCGTTTTTTGAACTTATTGATCAATGCTTACTACTGCAAAAGACGAAGCAGCGCCGCCTATCTAGCAATATTTCAACTAAGTTTCTAGACGTATAGTTGATTCTTATCAAACAATAAATAGCTCTGAAGATCAGCGAAAAATTTTTTTAAAAGTTATCTTCGAAATTTGCCACTTTCATTGCAATATTCGTGATTTAAAAAAAAAAAAAAAAAAAAAAAAAAAAAAAAAAAACATTTCTTGTTATTATAAAATGGTAAAATTTTTGTAATTAGAATTTTAACCTCTAGTGGAGACCTACTGATGCCGCCTAGTGTAGTCATTTCGTTTGCTTATGCATTCATTTACTAAATCACGTATTTCTTTATTTATTAATTAATTAATTTTCTTTTACTGATAATTCACTTATTTATTTATTTATTTACTAACTAGGCGGGTACCCGGCCCTGGCTGGGTTTCTGCAGCGTAATATGTGTTTCAGTGAAACTCATTTATTATTTTTTCAACATTAAAGTGCACATCTATATACAGGAATGGCTACTTCTGTAAACAATGGCTGTTTTTCTGTCTATAACTTAAAAAACTGCAATTCACACACGAAATACAAATGCAAGCTACAAATAATGTTTAGGAAAATAGGAATTGTTATAAGCTTGGTATATTAAAATAAGTATATATTTACATTATCAATCGCATTGGAGTCAACCATTTTCAAATATTGCACGTTAAATAGGTCCCTTTATTACAGTTTCTATCCTTGTGACTCCATTGGGGAAAGCTCAATTGGTAAAAACATCTGATGTAATTAAGAAAATTTTTTTACTATAAACACTTTCCATTTTTTATGTGTTGCCAAAATCAATTCCCTTTTTATTTACCCCGTTAGCGATTATTGGCATGGATAAATATAAAAACCCTAAGAAAGCAATAAATTTCATACTTACTACAGAGAAGCCTTGGTTCAAAATTTTCATTATGATTAATATTGTTGTTGCAAGACAACAAACTTTTTTAACAATGGACTCAAAAATGTAATCATTTAATGGGGAAACTATATGAAATTTACTGTTTTTTAAAATAACTTTTTAAAACTAAGATTTTTAGAACTAAATCATAGCCTATCCTGATTCTTGTTAATGTAGCTATCTACGGTGAAAAAATGGTTAAAATCGGTTCAGTAGTTTTGAAGATTACCCCAGACATACATACATACATACAAAAGTAGTCATTTATGTATATAGATTTTGTTATTAATTCTATTTTATTCCCTCCTTTCTTTATCTGTTTATTTGTTATTCTTCGTTGTCTCACTAATTTATTTGTTTATTTTTTCATTAATAATTCATTTGTTCGTTTATTTACGTATTCATTTGATAAAAATGACTGCCAAAAAGAAAATGCTTCACTCGAAAATATTGTAGTTTTCACTTTGCCTCATATCTTTTTGAGGTGAAAAATTTCCACTCTTTTTTGAAGATGCAAAATAACGGCCAAAAATAAAAATAACATTTCAACGATAGTTGTATTGCAACATACATACTGATTTTGAGGTGAACAATTGTATTGCGAAATACATTATTCCTTCGTTATGTACACCGATTTTCAGAACGAATTTCCAATTTGTTTCTTTTGAAACAGTTATGTTATGTGGTAACTATTTCATTTTGCGTCACATTCCCCTACTTACCAGTGAAAACGGTAATGCCTTCGTCACTCATTAATTAAGGTAGCTGATGTGATGAAATTCTGAACTCTTTTGGGTCAGGAGAAGCGTCGTCTACCTTGTCACTTCCTGAGCCGGTAGACTTAGTGCCGTCATTTATGCGTCTTCGTCGCTGAATACGTTAACTTGGTTTCATCAAATATCAGACGAGACAGATGGACACATGTCTGATGCGTGTCGTGCTTGTGGGACAATTGCACTGTAAAAAAAATGAATGTAGTTTTCGCAGTATACTACAGCTAATTTTATAGTAATAAACTGTGAAAATAGCCAATTTTACAGTAAAAAACTGAAATTGCTCATTTTGCAGTGATAAACTGTAAAATTGCTCATTTTACAGTAATAAACTAATATTGCTCATTTTACAGTAATAAACTGTAAAATTGCTCATTTTACAGTAATAAACTGTAAAAGTGCTCATTTTGCAGTAATAAACTGTAAAATTCCACATTTTTCAGTAATAAACTGTAAAATTCCACATTTTGCAGTAACAAACTGTAAAATAGCTAATTTTACAGTTTATTACCGTGCATTTTACAGTTTTAAACTGGAACCTCTGCTGCCAGTATTATACTATTGTTTTTACAGTATAATACAGCTAAATTTTACTGCAATAAACTGCAAAACTGCGATCTAGACAGTAAGAAACTGTAAAATTATTAGTTTTGCAGCTTTATATTTTGCATTTTACAGTTTTAAAATGGGACCTCGGCTGCTATTATTATACTGTAAAAACAACAGTTCATTTTTTGCAGTGTGTGAACGATATTGCAATATGAAGGCAATAAATAGTATCAATGTAGACGTAGAGCAATGATTCATAACTTTTTAACGCTGAGGACACTTTGGTATCTTTTCGATTTTTAAGGGGACCACAGGCAAAATAAATATTTTCACAACCTTTCTGTTAGGTGACATGAGATGAGTTCAAAAGTTGCCTTTGATACATCTACCCCATATGCCCTGAATTACATTTTTATTTTTCTTAGTCAAAAATGCATAAAATTATTAAATACCCCAAGTAGCATCAATTGATCGGATTTTGCTCGGCCAATCATCGAACTCCTCGTAAACTGATCCCGTAGCTCACGATGACATCGTTCCGATCAGTATCCGAGCACGGTTTTCGATGAGCCACTTTTCACCGGAAAGCGATGTCCTTCTGATCGAGTTTCCCGATGAAATTCATCGGCACGGGACTGTTCTGCTCGTAAATTGCTCCAAATCTCATCGTACTTCGAGCAAAACTCATCGGATTTTGCTGATCGGATTCCGTTTGGCCGATGAGACATATTGGATCATCGGCAGCTGAAAATTTCATCGGGTTTCGATGAATGGCCGATCATCTGCCGATGAGAGGATGCTGCTAGGGACAGTTCTACAGAGCATAAAAAATTTGACAATCACTGAAGTTTAGGCACAAGAACCGGCACTAGACGATAAGCAAATGGTTTCCGATCGCTGATACCAACTGTCGGCCTCTCAGTAAAGTGTACCAGCACCAACATGATTTCAGCCATATTGAATTGATTAAATAGTACTAAATTGATGCAAGTGGTGCTTCTCAGTACCGCGCGTAGGACATAAAGGGCTAATCATAACTATAAAAATGACATAGATTGTCTTTCACTTTGCTGATCGTAGAATGCCTGGAAATAGCTCGCGGGTCGAGAATCCCTGATGTAGAGTATAGCCTATAAAAGTTCCTGCGCCATTCAAAGCAATACAAGAGACCAACTTTTTATGATTCAATTATTGTGACGGAGTTGTTATTATTGGAAGTATTAGAGGGTTTTTATCAGTGTTATAACAATTTTACATTACTAATATTATTACAATTAAAACAGTATTATTTTCACTAAAATTACTACATTGATATCAGTTGTACATTGATATTAGTTGTATTATTGTCGCATTATCTATAGTAGTACAGTTATAAGAGAATTATTGCGAAAAATTATTACTAGTGCAATTAACCCTTCACTGCATGGTGTGCCTGATCTGACACAAACCAAAAAAAACCCTCATATATTCCTATGATATTTAAATGCAGTTAAGCTGAGCTTTGTGCCCCTTCTGAAACAGTGCTATAACAGTTCAGTGTGATTTTTATGCAATAGTTAGTTGCACTAGTCTAGGTATTACAGTTCTTTTGTTTTTGAAAAATAAAGTGTCTGCATTACAGTAAGAAGTGTGCTTAATCATTATTTAAATTTGTTCTAAAAATGTTTAAATATATATGCTGTACTTAGTGGCAAAATTTGTTTGTTCCTTTATGGCACAAAACACATTGTAGATTATTAAACGCATCGGTATAAGCATATACTATGTGCTTTGCGCCATATGTGCAACAAACAGATAAAACATCATTTTTGGTGCAAATTTTTAAGATTAATTTTTTTCTTCATTTTCCCTGAACTCAGGGCTATTAAAAGGTAACATATGATTTTTTTCATGAAAATATAAAAAATCGTGCAGTGAAGGGTTAAGATTGCATTATTATTCAGCAATTTTCAAAGATTTCCACCAGTACAATTTCTGAAGCCGCATTATCAGTACAGCTTCAACAGTATTTTATCAACACAATTGTTACAGCTCTGTTATCATTACAATTACAACCGTATTATTGTTACGAAAATTAATAAAATTTATATTATTTTCAGTTGTCACTACATTATTATTGGAAAATAACTTTGAACGATTTACACAGAGTATTAGCTTCATCTTTACTTCTCCTGAGAGAGAAGGAGGGTATGAAAACAGAAAACTTTAAAAAAGTCCAAAAATGAAACTGAAAATGTCCCAACAGAGTCTACCCAAAACCACTTCGATTCTTCCAGTGCAGATTTAATATAAATATATCAAGTTGAAACATGCAAGCTATTGGGAACGATCACGATCATGGGATAAAAAGTGTTCTTCATCTAAGGGTGAAACGACCATTTTTTCTGAATTTATTGCCGGCTCTCAGGAAGTTTAAAGCAAAGTCCTAGCACTGAAAGCAAAATGCATTTGAAAGGGATGGCACTTGCAAAAGCTTCTGCTAGACAAACCCAAAACTTTATCTAGAAAAAGTGGATCCGATAATTTGCTCGACCCCGATAGTTTTCTTGGCGAAAAAAAATTGGTAATCGATGGCGCGATGTCAGCGCAGACGGCGATAACTATTCCCGGTTCGGAACTGTCCGGCGATGTCAGCGACTCAATATGAGTTCTTTATGCTGCTGGGGAGCGAAAGGGGGCAGGAATCTTTCTTTCAATTCCAGCCAATGCCATCAAGAAAAGAGAAACAAGAAATTTCCGGAAAATGTTACTCCTTTTGTAACATCAGCGATAGGGCTACTATCTACTGCTAGTTAAAAATGGGACATTTTGAAAGTAACCGAATTACTTTATCCGCTGGGAAAGCGTGCTATCTTCAAATCACACCCAACTGAAGCAAGGAAATTGAGTAATTTAGTTTTGTCGTATCATATACAGTGCAATCTTGGTAACTCGACACTCGAAGGGGCCGAGGTGCCGTAATTTCAACCATTATAGTGTTTTTTTCGTACTGCTTAGTGCTTGTCGTTCACATTGTGAAAACTAATCCCCGTAAATAATTTTTCCTTTGCTTCATTTTTACTTCCTTTTACGAGTAAAGGAAGTATTGTGATCGCGAGAAAAAAAAAATCACTCAAATTTGAGTCTAAATTTTGATTTTGCTCACCCCCGAATGAATGTTCAGTAGTTTTTTCGACCTGTCAGCACGTGCATATGTACCTACCAACATATAAGCAGCCGAAAAATCCTTTTCAACCAGCCCCGAGTTAATTACGACGAGTTTTCTCGTGACGTCTGTATGCACGTATGTGCGGATTATGTGCGTATGTGTGTCGCATAACTCGAAAAACTATCTGCCGTAGAAACTTTCAACTTGGTATGTAGGCTCTGAGGATGGTCTAGTTGTGCACCTCCCCTTGTGGTTGCATTCGAATGTTCCCAAGGGGGTGTTTTACCCCTTTTTTGGGGTAAATCAGCGGTAATTTCAGTGCAGACTCAAGTGATATGAATTTGCGCGACCACGCAAGCAAGCTGGCGACAAATGTGGCGAAAAAATTATTTTTTGAATTTGGGTTCAACTTGGAGCTATTGGCGATATTTTGCGAAAAATTCACTGAACGATATTAAAATCAGCAATATTTAGAAAATGAACCATTTATAAAATAGGGGTGCTAAGCACAAAAGTCGTATCTGCACTTTTTATCAAAATTATCGTCACCAGGTGACTCTTTGTGATAAAATATTGTATGGTCCTTTGAGAACGGGAAATATTTTTAAAAAAATCTGCAAAAGTATCATCTGCATCAAATACGTGGTGGTGCAAAACTTTAAAGAGTAATATCTCGGTTTGAGCTCGAGTGCAGATACAACTTTTGCGCTGAGCACGGCAGCCATTGATATGATGAGTTTAATTTAAAAACTCAATTGATGTAATCTAAACACTTCCGATAGCCCCTTGCCTGGATTGACACAGACAATCTTTTGCGTAACGAGAGCTGGCACGCTTAAGGCCCGACTTCCTAGAAGTGAACTCGTCGATCTCTGGCGAGGCGACAGACGCCGCCGCCTTCTGCGCATGCGCCTGAGCCGCAGAGTGACGTCGCTTCTCGCCACGCTCCAATCAAACTGGTTCTGATTCCAGCGTGCGTCGCGCCCGGCGTCAGCGACGATTCTAGGAAACCAGACCTTTAGGTTTTGCAACAACGGTTAAATGCTAACGGTTAAAATTGCCTTGTGCGTAAACTACTACTCAATTGAAAAATCCACGTGAAACCATTTATGCCCAGTAGCCTAAAAACGGGACGCTTGTTAGTTACTGCATACAAAAACCTGTAATGGGTACATCCTTTTACTAAAGCTGTTTTTCACAAGTGAAATAGTCCTTCTTCCTGAGAAAACCACTTAGATCCACTAGTTGGACATCAGAGTTTATTTATTGACAATTATTCTCAGACAACTCATTCAAGCAACGATTCAGCATGGGTAGCCACAGAAAGTAAGTTTTTCTTTTGCGAACTTATTTTTCATAAAACTAAACTATTTTAAAATAATTTGCTTAAAATGGATCACAGATACCTTCTGTAATGTTACTTTGCAAAAGTAAAGTCAAGTAAGGTCGTATTTTGCTCACATATCTGCAAAATATCCCATAAACAGGCCATTAAACAAATTAATAAATATGGCAACAGCGAACTATTTTAACCATAAATGTATGTAAACCATTCCAAGAGGGAGTTTTAAGCAGATAAAAATAAAATTCTTAAATTGCTTTTGCCATTAGTGCCAGAAAATAATCATATTGTTATGGCTAAAGAAATTCGAGGAGGAGGGATGACTAATAATAATCAGCGTAAAACATGCAGTAAATTGAAATATCATCAGTGAATAAAAATATCGTCTGCCCCTGTGAAAAAAATTGAAAACGTGCGCATTATAGAAATAAAAGCGTATGCCTCATTCGATAAGCATTAAATAAATGAAATGCCTCAACAGCAGTGTATAAAAAAAAAGAGTGGAGTTGTTTTCTTTCGTACGGTTTCCATGGAGACGACGTAAAATTTCTAAACTTGATACGGCTAGTTTAAAGTAACAGAGTACAGATAGATATCTACAAAATCATTGAGAGATACTTTTTGATTATTTTGTTCTGTGGGTAATCGTTACTTCTACAAACTTCGCAAACCTGAATCTGTCATCTTTGCCTTCCTGTCGCCAAAGTCACGTGGGAGTTTTAGGAAACAGCAAATGATGTATCGGACAGCAGTGATGCATCGTTTTCCCTGTAGCCTCTTTTGCAGACGATTTTTTTCCGGAATGAAAAGCAATTTATCAACATTTGATACGTCAACGCTAATCCTAAAACAATGCATACTGCTTGTCTTTTTTTTAAAAATGCTGCTTTGCAAAACAACCACATAACTGTCCAGCACTAAACAATGTACTAAAAAAGCTTTCGTATAAAAAAACTTTTTACGATAATTTAAGAGTTGAAAGTTTACGTATAGGGTAGACCGGAAAAAAAGTGTCACAACCCAGTGAATGAACACCCTAGAACAGAAGACACAAACGCAGCATTTTCTAGTCGTCTTCTTTTTCGAAATGTGTAGAGGGAAATTAGTTCATCTAAGGAAAATGTTTTTAAAAACTTATTTTCTTTCGAGAAATTTCGAAGTGTTCATTCGATGGAAGTGTTTATTCACTGGTCGGATCTACCCCACAGTTGTATGGGTCTTGATTAACCGGGCTAGAGTTTTCCGTCTTGCGGATGGAGGTAAAAAATGATAATAAACTATGAAGAACAGGAGGAAGATACTACATTTGCTGAGAAAAGATGTTAGAGAATTTGTGTGGTGAAGATTGTACCAAATATAATTCTGTTACTTAGTTCTTTTTTTTATGTCTAACTAGCGGTAGCCACAGATTAAAAATCCATCTGGTGCCCCTGTATATTTTTTAGAAACTACTAATATGCAAACAGTAATATTATTCTTCAAGATCTCTACATTTTTTCCGCAATTGAAATTTTTTCTTCAACGACTGCCAATTTATCTCCCTCTATTACAGCACCCTAGAAACATCCGTACCTTCCAATATATTTGATTTTTTCTCAATGATTGGCAGTCTTTTGTGAATTAAAACATATATTTTTAATAAGTTATGAAAAAGTAATTTGAATCGAATACATAGGTGTAAATACCTCAGTTTAAGCTCGGCTGATGATACCACTTTTGTACTTAAGACTCCCTTCCTAAACCAAAAGTTTAACATTTAGACTGAAAAACAAACAATTAGTGCATATTTTTTTCGCGCGAACTTTTTACAGCATTAATCAGTTGAGTCAACGCCCCCAAAATACTAAATGTCTATTGCATTTGTTTCAAAACCTTCTCCAACTGTTCGACACAAACCGCTACCTTGCGGCTAGCAACACAAAGAGACTTCCGACATACTCAGAAATGTTTCTGAAAATAAAGGAAAGATATTTCCGACATACTCAGAAATGTTTCTGAAAATAACAGAAAAAGAATTCCGACATACTCAGAAACGTTTCTGAAAATAACATGAACCGCAGCTGCCTGACATACTCTGAAACGTTTCCGGATTTTTTTTTTTTTACAGTGCAGCTATTGGCGATGGATTCAAATTAAATTTTTGATTGGTTAATTTCTGAATTTAAATTTAGAAATTGACCGATCGTAAATTTATTTGTTATTTTTTTGTCTCGAAGAACTTTAATAGATGGCAGTGCGTGTAAAACTTTGGGCGAATTTTTGCTCAATGTTAAAACCCAGAAAAAAATAGGCCTTTAGTATTGAGGCCAGGCATTTGTTGAGTGCACTGGACGAGAAATAAATTACCAAAACGAATACCAGAACTGGAACTAAAGAATGTATAAATTAAGCCAATAACCGAAGGATTATCGAAAAGGGAAAGGATTTTCAAAAATCAATGTAAGAAGGGAGAAAACACAACAGATTAGTTAGCACCGGGAGTGAGGAAACGGTTATGAGCTTCGGGATAATATGATTTCAGGAGGTAATTCTACGGCGACTACGATTTATAAGAAAAAGAAGTTCACTAATCCAATTCCGTACGCGTCCTTTTTATTTGATAAAAACTAAAGAGAGTAATTGTTTCATATAGAAATTCATATAAGTTAGACCGACCAATGTGATGAACACATCGTAATTTTTTTGAAAAAATAAGGTTTTGGAACCTTTTTCTCAGATAGATCGACAGAAACAAACTTCTTTCTGCACATTTACAGAAAGAAAATGATTAGAAAATGCTGCATTTGTCCACTAGTAGGGGTGTTCATTTCCTGGGTTTGGGCGCTTTTATTTCGTTTTAACCCCCATAAAACATGCTGCCGAACCATTTGTAATTCTACCAAGAGGCAGAAAAATAAAAAAAAAAAAAAAAGACCCAGGAAACAATTGAAACTCGAATTTTATAACATAGAAATGAAAATCTCCAATAAATTTTGATAGGAAACCTTTAGGGTATCTCCGTCTATGAAGTCTTCTTCGAATAAAGAAGTTTCGTACGACATATTTTAAAAAATCGGGGTCCGAAGTAATTTTCTACTGAATTTCAAGTCTGTAGACGCTATGGAGTCTCCTGGGAATGGGATAGTCATAGACAAACTTTCCCTGAGTTTACATTTTTTCAAGTACATAGGGGATTTTTTCTCCTCCGTGCAACACTTTTAGAACATCCTGTACTCAGAGACGGATACAAAAGGATGACCATGGGGGGGGGGGACGCCAACGATATTTTAAGCTAATTACATGAGTATTAATGAATTCAAAATCCATTTATTTTGAGGCTTAAATGATGGGTTTGAAAATGTGTTTATAAAAATTACGCCCTACTTGGCCCCTCACTTCTGACTAGGGATGCACCGATAAACAAATTGGCCGATTACCGATTACCGATTGATCGGCTGAGACGATTAATGATAAGGACAATTGTTTTTCTACTACCAATTTTACCATCACTGTTTTTTATCTCTTATACAATTCCAAGTTTAGAAATAGTAAGTAATTTATTTTTGGGAGAAGATTTTTTTTCCTATTTTCCTAGTTTTCACAGCATAATTTCAATATTTTATAAAATTTCTTAGAACCAATTTTCATATTAGTGTCAATAATATTAATAACACATTGTTAGTTATGTTAATTGGAAATAAAAATTAATAAAAAAAGGAGGGGAGGGGGAGTGTGTGGTGAACACCCTAATTTAGGAGTATTTTTAATTCACATATTTAAGTAATTAGTAGCAATTTAATTCAATACTTTTATTCTTTGGAAATTATAGGTTATCTGAAAGCACTGTGCTAAGGAGAAAACTATCGCCACATGAAAAATGTTGCATCATTGTCTATGTATATTTATTCAAAGTAGGAGAATTCATTTAAAAAAAAAACTTTTTTCAACTGTGAGGATTATTATTACTGTTAATAAAATTATTCATCATAGTTTCCTAGTGAAAGTATACTTTAAAGAATAATATCTGAAAAATATTTTTCAGCCGATTAATCGGCCCGATTTTGCCGATTATTAATAATCGGCAAAGTGTCCGATTATGGCCTATTAATCCGTACTGCCGATTAATCGGTGCATCCCTACTTCTGACCAATTTAGGTCTTTTTATTTACACCCTGAAAATCCCAGAAAGTTTTCTAACCTAAAAATTTCGAACTACAAGCATGACCCCCTCCAAGTGTTAGGCTGTATCCTCCCATACCAGTTTCTATAAAAGAGATGCTGCAAAAAAAAAAAAGTATCATTTTTAGTCAGCTAGAAAAAAATAACGTAAAAGGCATAGCTCACAGCAGCAAGAAAACATTTTGAATGACGCGGGCTGTCATCACTACGACCCGTATTTTCATTCGATCGCAAGATCGCAAATCTCATTCAAAGCTGAAACTGCCGGTGACCGATGAATTGAAACTCTGGATGTTTCATTTCGTGTTCCCCTAATTAAGCCGTAAGCGGAGGAATTTCTCAAGGATGTTTCCCCATCCATTCATAAATAAGGAAACGCTGCCTTCAGTGCGCGTTTCCGCTTAAGACGCAGCCTCGGATCAGTAATGAAAAAAAAAAAATCTGTCATTTTTTGCCTTTCAAACATGTGTAAACATTGAAGAAGATCTCAATCGGTCATTAGAAATATTTTGGTTGAAGTGTTTTTGAAGAAATAAAAGGCATTTAAACAAAAATTCTACTACGTGTATACACGGTTACTTTAAAACAGGCTTATCAAGTCAGAAATTTTGCATCATCTCCATGGAAACCGTACGAAAGAAAACAGCTCTGCTCTTTTATTGTGCACTGCTGTTGATTCATTTCATTCACTTAATGTCTATCGAATAAGGTTTACGCTTTTATTTATATACAAATATCTCAGTTATCTCTGAACGTTTTCTAACAATTCTAGTGTTAAATTAGTTTGTTTAGCAAGACCTGCCATCATGAGTAACCTTGTTGTTAACCGTGAGTTACTCCCGTTGATTTTTCAATTGAATAACAGTTTACTCGCAAAGCAATTTTAATCGTTTTCCATTGAACCATTGTTGCAGAAGCTAAGTGGGGAAAAAGTTCTGTGACCATCATAAGGGGAAAAGTACGGAGAGTGGGAGACACGCCAGCTCTTGTCACACAGAGTTTAATATACTGGAATGATGCTGCTAGCGTATAGAGGCGGAATAGGTGCTATCCGAATATACCGGCCTGTAGTTCCATCAAGTGTTGGCGAGCAGTAGCATCGCAGTATGATAAAAGAAATTTTTTTCGAAACGCTTTTAAATTTATGGCTTAAATCAAGAAAAATATAGAAAACCTGTTTTATATTTGAAACCTTTTAAAAGCCTAACGTGTAATAAGCTATGTTTACTTGAGTGCAGTGTTGAAATTAGTCTGTCAACTTTATTTTAAAAATTTACCTTATAATTACTATTAATCGTTTTTGTTTTTCGTAACTTATAAATCCCTTTTTATAGCCTCTAACACAATTTTTTACTATCGAAATTTCAAGCATATTTCAAGCATTTCTTACCAAGTTGGTAAGAAATTTCAAGCATTTCTTACCTTATCCTTAACGATTTGGTGATTATTTGCTTTTCTATGGGAGGACTATAAGAAATTCTACGTATGAGGATTTTTTCCGAAAGATATTTAGAAAGAGTAAAAAACTCAAAATCACATGCCGAAATGTATGCTGAATAATAAGTTAAAATACGGAGCAATAGTGTGTAATAAACATCGAAAATGGAACAAAAAGAATGTTTTATTTACTCCTCTTCTTCAGAATTTCATATAAAATGAACTTCTGACTTTAAGTAAATAAAATTATTCATTTTTTATATAACAAAAGGACTTTTAATAACATATTTGCGTAAAATACAAAATAATAGTATTAACCAACCAAGAAGGAGAAAAACAACATTCACATTCCATCAAAACCTTTCGACTGTTATTATCTAACTTCCTCTGTCTTTACCACTGCAAAATAACCATAAATGGCGCAGACGATAAATAAATTAAATAATGTAATGAAATACAAATATTGCAACGAGTAATAAATTGATGAATAACGAATATTCACAATCCAGGTGATAAATTTAAATACGAATAACATGCACTTTGTTTCAAAACCTGGCTGCAATCCTTGATTGCGGACACATAAATTTTATTACGCTTTAAACGAAATGCTAAAGTTTCTGAATGTATTGGGGCCAAAAAATGGTAAACAGTTTCGGATTCAGGATATCATTAGTTTACTTACTGGAAACATTGTTAAAAATATGGCAGGATGCCTCGAGAAACACATTCATACTCACAAATAAACTCACAAATATGGGAAGATATAAATAAAGAGGCGCCATATTCGTTTCCAAATCTTTCGTCTGCGTCTTTTTATTCATACCATTCGAGCAGTTTATACCGCGAGAGTTTATGCCTCAAAAGATATTTTATTCGCAAAATGGAAGGGAAAATAAACTGCTTAAAATTTACAAAATATCTTTCAGGCGCAATATAGGGAAATCCGAAGTTTTATTAGCTTTCTTTTGGAGAAAATAGAATAAAAAATTGGGATTTTTTTTTTTTTGGTAAGAGAGAGCTTTTGTGAGTTAGGAAGAGTCATTTTCGTTTTACTTTTATCTTGGAGTGTAATGCGTTTAACTTTGAAATGAAATGACGTACGTGGAATTGCACTTGACGTGATTGTTTTTCTTTTAATATAATCTTTGTCAACAACATGTTTTCAGAGCGATTTGTACACATTTTATTTTATGTAAGCAGGTGGGATGCATCGATGAATCGGCAGCACCGATTAATCGGCGGGGAAAATATTTTTTAAATATTAGTTCTCAAAGCATACCTTCAATAGGAAACTATAATGATTAAAATTACTAATAGTAAATAATTTTCTGCAGACATTACTAAAACATGTAATTTAGATACGTACAGAGTAAAACAAATAGTTCAAAAGTGCTTAAAACTTAACAAAATATTCAAAAATAGCCCTCCGAGCTGATATTCACATGATATTATTACGAATAATTAAATTACAGTTCTTTTAAACAGGAATGCAAAAAACACGAGTATTTCATGCTTTTTTAAATAATCTGCCATAGTTTGCTGATAAATAAGGGGAAAATATTTTTTTTAAATAAAATTAAGTATGCCTTGAACAAGAATTTACCACGAAAAATGCTAATAACCAATAAATAACTTTCTGCAAACACGAGAATAACATGTAGTACGAAAGTGATATGACAACAAGCAAGACAAATAATTCGAAAACTATAATGGAACAAAATATTTAAGGGCTAATCCATGAGAAATAGGACATATACATAAAAATATGAAACTCACTTTATAAAAATATGTTATATGTCATTTTATTCACAAGAAAGCATAGTTTCCTAATTCAAAGTGTAAAATATCCTAGTTTTTACTGTAAACATGGTTTTAATGTCCTAAAGTTGCGGTTTTTTAACCCATTTTTTCAGTAAAAAATTATCAAGTTTCCAGCCTAGACCCTGGCAACACCGGGTTCAATTTGGAACATAACGAATTATAGTGCTTTAGTAAGCACCCCCTTTGCCCTTTTCAAGCAATCAATTTCTTTGTAGGTTGTATTAGTTTTTAATTACAGGCAGGCAAAATTATCAAGAATCTTTGTAACGACCATAACCGAAAACAAGTATTTGTTATTCTGTAACAATAACTTTTTGAGATAGAAGTTTGCCATTTAGGTTTAACAGTGTACTCATTCATTCTAAAAACATACACTACTAATTTCTTCAAGATACCTTCACGTTTTTGTGCTATGTTGGTTACGGATGTTACATATTTTAAATCTAAATTCACAGTTCACGTCGGATCTTTGCCAAATTTGGTACATAAGTCCTCTGATGCATCTGAAAGTTACTTTGGGGTTATTCGTCTCTTATAGAGTGAGAAAGCTTCTATAAAAGAGCTTTCCTACTATAAATACCGTTTAAGTTCGTTCTTAGCCAAATTTGACTCAGGGGTCATTTGATGTTCACCAGGAACCAATACAAAAGTGAAATAATGAAAAAAAATTAGTTATTTACATTTGAAACATTGTAGTAAAACATTTTGCTAGATTTATAAATTATTTGCCCTCACCTCCACGTTTTCGAATTTTAAAGTCCTAAAGTCTGCCGAAATTGTTATAAAGTCACTAAATTTAGCGAGTTTCAGGTAATGATGGGAGACATCTTTTCGCATGCTTTGCTGATAGCTGTCCTATCACATTTAGATGGTGAAATAGTCGGCCTCCTATTTCCCCAGAAGCCTTTAAAGTTAGAGCTTCACTTAAATTTAAGCCTTTAAAATCTTATATCTCGATAAAGGGACAACGAGTGCAAATGATTTATGCAGAAAAAAAAATCTTAATGTGTGAGTATTTTTAAAATGTTTAATGAAACGAACACTTGTAGTTGAAGCAATAGGGTGCCCTGTACAATCAATACCATTTACGTAATAAGCGAATTTGTAGAATTTTTTCTAAGCAGAGTACTGAAGAAATACAGAGCTCAAGTCACAGATGTTTATGAGGATTTAGTGGAGCTAAAATATCTGAAGAGAGACTGGGAGGTGTGCAAGGGCGCCCCAAATTTAAATTTTTGGGAGGGTGAAAATTATCAATTTGGCCGAATGAAGTTTCAATTTTACCGAATGATGAAGTACAAGCATGCACATTGCACACATGTCGCACATGCATAACATTTAGTGAGAAGAAAAAACATTAGGCATTGTTTAAAAAACAATTCTAAAAACTAAAAAGAACAAATAATTTCAATGTTGCAATTTATTGTCTTCAAATTGCCGAATTGTCAGGAAAATGTGCCGAATACGGAAATTATTGGGAGGTCACAGTTAGGGATGCACCGATTAACCGGCAGTACCGATTAATCGGCCATAATCGGCTACTTTGCCGATTATTAATAATCGTCAAAATCGGGCCGATTAATCGGCCGAAATTTTTTTTTTTCAAATATTATTCTTTAACCCATTAATGCCTAGCGTCCCTTTTTAGGGACGGTCCAAAAAGTGGGTCTGAATTTTCCAAAAATGAACATTTCAACCAAATAATTGCGTTCAATTATTACTTTGGTATTGCTTCAATTCTGTATTAACAGATTTCAGCACATAACCGCTGTAAAGTGTGATCTGTAGCCATTTGATTATGATCTTTATCAAAAATTACATCGTTCACAATCTCAAGAACAAAAAACTAAGTTTTTAAAGTTATTAACAAGTAAATCTATCTGTGTTTGATATATGTGCTACTTTGATCGATGTTTTAGTTTACCTTTTCTTG